>JARGYA010000408.1:0-119437 GCA_029204335.1 Mycena vulgaris | reverse complement strand
TCATATCGATGATGACCTTGACATTGAGGCGTTGTGCAACGGCGAGCCGTGCGGCCTCTGCGTCGTTCCCTTCCTGCTGGGAGCCGTCGGAGCCAAGACAGAAGACAGTCTTGCCTCTGTTGGCAAGCGCGACGCCGTTGACGAGGGGCCTGGGAGGATGTGATAGGGAATCAAGCCACACAACAGCCGAGAGCCGACCTACCACATGTGTCCGAGACGACCCGACGAGAACTTGACGCCTGGGGTGAGACCGAGCTCCGGGTGTCCGGGGAGCTTCGAGTTCGCCTCCCGGTAGTGCAGCAGATGCTCGGCCGGGATAGAACCGTTAAGGGCGGAGAGCATGTACTGGGTAGCGACACGGTGGCCTGCAAGAACACCTCAGAAACGCTTCTCGTCGAATGGCGAGCACGTACCGGCCTCATCGAACATGATAGGCACGTACTTCTCCGTGTCCTCGAACAAGGACAGCAGAATGCAGACTTCGGGTACGGTGTCGTAGGCCCCGCCAGTGTGGCCGCTCACGCCGCGGGCAGCTCCCGAGGCGGTGAAGAAGACGATGGCATCGCGCAAGAGCTGGATGTTGGCCAGTAAATCGGATTTTTCCTGGTCAGAGAGCGTGGGCTTGGCGGGATCAAGCTTAAACCTGATTGTAATCGATGAGTACAGGGAGAGGCCAGGGAGAGAGCTAGCCACTTCTTGAACTTCTTGAGGTCGATGGGGAACTGGAAATCTGGCATGGCGATGGATGAGGATAGGGAGAGAGAGAGAGGGAGTTGTCACGGTACCTAAATATAATATCATCACCTATCATCACCGAATCATCATCGTGGGACCCGGCCCGATGGCAACTTTCCTCTCTGGACTCCCGTGTCACCCCGAGATAACAACGTTTGCAATCCCGGACCCCGGCCGCGCGCACGGAGATTAGCGGGGTCAACTCCGAAGTCGGAGCTGCTCGGTGGCGAGATTCTCCACCAAGAACCAATCCGTAGGCTTCTCGCGGTCTTTCCGGTGGTACAAGGGATCGATTCAGATGGTGGTGCACAAGGGTGAGAGTTCCTGTAGTTGAATAGGAAAATGACAAGTTTCTTCCGCAAATTTCTTACTCGAATTCAGAGATATACTAAGCCTGCCAGTGCTTCCTCAGCCTTCTACAGAAATCTCGATTCTCGCGATGTGCCAACTGACCGGAGCACGATCTGAACCTGAATGGAACAGGTGAGCGGTACGCACAGCGATGAATTGTAACAATGGGTGTGTGAGTTCAAGAAGCAAAGTTCAAGAACTTGAGCCTGGAAGTCAACTGGACCGAGGCGCGTGAGGTCGTGTTTGGTTCGGAGGCTCTCGGGGACCCCGGGCGGAGTTCGAGTCGGAGTCGTTATGTCTCGGACGTCTCTCTTTCAACTTGAGTCTTGACAAACTTGCTCACTCGTTCCTCGTTCCTCGTTCTGAATGCGCATCATCATGAGCTTTCAAATTGACAGATCCAAGCATGAAGGCTACGGTAGGTCAGATTTGCAAACTTTAATCTGAGATTGACCTCGTTAGTACTAGTACTTCGCCATGCACAAAATTTGAAGCGACGACAGTAAACTCGAGTCAGCATGGAGCACAAAAGCAGGAAGGGGAGGTGCCGGTGATCCAACTGCTGCGATATGGATTTTGGTCTGATTCTTATGCAAGGACGGCCGCGGTCCCCTTCTGATCATCATCAGTGCTCAATCTCGTTAACGCTGTCGGCCGAGCCAGAATATTCCCTGAGAATTGACCTCAAATCCCCCCGGCCCTTTCAATCCCGAATGAAAGACTCTCGCGTGGCCCGAGTCGAATGGAAATCTGGAACACCACCATCATGTGCCACCACCCAGTGCGGATTATCGGTGCTCACTTTCTTCATTTCTCGCCAGACAACGTGCAGATCGCATCTGGTGTTTAGTACAGCACACGGCACGAAATCGGCCTCATCGAAATATTTATTGCGAGCAAATCTTCTCCAATGCACGTGACCAGACAGAGTAACCTAGGTGGCTGACGGACTTGCGAAAAAAGAAAGGCGTCAAAAACATTCAGTTTTGAAGGCAACGCACCAGGGACTTCTGAAAGACTGCACAGATGGTGCTTTACTGGCGGGTTCGAATGGTGCCCAAGTTCCCGAATCTGGGGTCTAGACCGGCCCATTTCTGTGTTGCCGCTGCGCGAGCTTTCCCGCGGCTCAACGGATCCCTAGTACATGTCTACCGGAGCAATTGAAGTGACCGGAGGAAACGGGGCCCCGGGGATCCTTGACCATGAGATCTTTGCCACTTTTTCCGATGAAGTGTTTCCCGAACTTAAACCCGCTCAATGCCAGGTCGACCCTCGACCCTTGTCTGTTTCCATCCGCACAGAGGAACTCTTGACATTTGGCAGATCTCCCGTCAGCGCTGGTGGTCATTTCCCAACACTGCGACGAACCGATACTGCGCAGATTCCTAAAATAAATAAACCACACGACTCCCAGCAACGGTCTCAACTTTCAGGCACCCTCAACACCATTTATTAACACCGGCGTCTATAGATCTACTGACCAGCCTGCTGCGCGTTGGCTGAGCGACAATCAGCAGCATGATCCAAATTCGGACGAGGTGCCGACTCGCGGCAAGTGGAGATCCAACCCAAGAAAAGACAAGATGATTTTTATAGTTTGGCGACATACATCTATATATACGCCGCGGGATATTTTAAAGCGACCTCTACTGCGCTTCCCCTCTCCGTCTTCTTCCCACTGCACTGGCTGCATTTCTTTCTCCCCTTGCTCTACAGAGACAATGGCGGAAAACTGGTTTCAAAGAGAGCTTCTAACACCCCGGAGACTAATCTTCAACGTAATATTCTACGGGCTGCACCTATTCCTCTTCGCCTATGGCTGGTTCAGTCAGGCAGGTCCGTCGGCTGGTATCCGAAGGCATCCCTGACTTCCTTCCACAGGAAATAAACCCGCGCCTGAGCGCACTCAACACGCTCGGGTTCTCCGTCTGGATATCGCGCGGCGCAGGCCTGGTCTTGGCCTTTGACGGCGCCCTGATTCTCGTGCCTATGCTGCGCAACGTGCTCCGCGTTGTCCGCCCCAAGCTGGCTTGGCTCTTCCCCGCGGACGAGAACATCTGGTTTCACCGGCAGGTCGCCTACTCAATGGCGTTTTGGGCCATGGTCCATACAACTGCTCACTACATCAATTTTATAAATGTCGAGCGCACTCGTGAGTCAATTTCCTTCTGTTTAAAAGTTGAAATAAATAAACCCATTGAACGCCCCGTGCTTCAGAGATCCGCCCCGAAACCGCGCTTGACGTGCACTATTCTCAGGCGGGGGGGATCACAGGCCACTTCATGCTCCTTATAATGCTACTCATCTACACGACCGCAAGCCGCAGGGTGCGCCACCAGTGCTTTGAAGCGTTCTGGTACACGCACCACCTCGCCTTCTTCTTCATGCTCGGGCTCTACACGCACGCGACGGGCTGCTTCGTCCGCGACTCCCCCGGCCCCGCCTACACGCACAGCTTCCCGTTCTACGACCCCGACCACTGTCTCGGGTACATGAGCTGGCGCTTCACGATTTATCCTGGAATTCTGTACTTCGGCGAGCGCGTGTACCGCGAGTTCCGCGCGCGACGGGCTACGCGCCTTGCGAAGGTGCTAGTCCACCCCAGTGGTGCGTATCAGAGTGAAACAATTTGGTTCACGCAGTGACATTGGCTTCCCAGGCGCGATGGAGCTGCGCATCCTGAAGCCGAGCTTCAAATACACTCCGGGCCAGTGGCTGTTTATCCAGGTACCCGAGATCTCGCACTTCCAGTGGCACCCCGTGCGTACTCCTTCAAGTTCTCGTCCATTTTCACGGACGCTGAACAACCTACAGTTCACCATCACGTCGGCGCCCAAGGACCCATATATCTCTGTGCACATCCGCCAGGTAGGCGACTTCACGCACGCGCTGGGCGAGCGGCTCGGCGTGGGGCCCGCCCTAGTCGCCTCGATGACCACGACGGCGATGCGTGGGACCGAAACGGAAAAGCCCGACGGGTCGCGCGGCGACTTCGTGGAGCTGGACCCCACGGCCAGCGCGCAGCTCCCTACGGTGAGGATCGACGGGCCATTCGGCGCCCCCGCCGAGGACGTGTTCAACTTTCAGGTCGCGATCCTAGTCGGCGCAGGAATCGGTTTGTGGTTCAATTTTTCATCGATCATTGTGTGGTTCATTCTGGGCTTTTAGGCGTGACCCCGTTCGCGTCGATCCTCAAAGACATCTGGTATCGCCAACGCGAGAACCGCCTGGGGTCCCTGCGACGCGTCGAGTTCTTCTGGATCTGCCGCGACGCACCGTCCTTCGGGTGGTTCCAGAGCCTCCTCGCGGAAGTCGAGGCCGCGCAGGCCAATCGTAAGTCCCGCCCCTCCATGCAGCTATCCCATCCAAATTCCAATCCCCTCAGCAAACTTCCTCCGCATCAGCATCTACCTCACGCAGAAGATCAGCGAGGATATGATGTGGAACATCGTCGTCAACGACGCGGGCGCGGCGTACGACCCCCTGACACTTCTCCGCACGCGCACGCTGTTCGGGCGCCCTGACTGGATGACCATCTATGGACGCCTGCGGTGGGCGATCGAGAGCGGCGACTACCTGCCCGGCAGCACCTCACAGCTGCAGACTAAAGTCGGGGTACGTATTTTATTTTGCCTGGGCGGCATCTCATTTATCGTGTGCATGCAGACATACTTTTGTGGACCGGGGCCGGTCGGCAAGGATATCAAAGCTGCTACCCGCCACCACAGCGGGCCCGCGGTTGAATTTTCTTTTGCGAAAGTAGGTGGATACCCCTTCCCGGTGCTACATGCAACATTAAATTGTTGTCGCAGGAGCACTTCTGACGACAGCAGTATGTTCAGGCTATTTAGCATGTTTTGGATACAGATTCGTATTTTTGGAAAGACGTTCCAAAAGTCGTTACCCGGAGGCCGCCCCGGAACAGGTCACACCGAGCGCGCCGTCAATATTCGAGCACTGAACCTGGGCCGTACCGCTGGGCGACTTGACGGCGAAGTTTTTGAGCACAACATTGCACGTGGCCGACGCCGAGCAGTGCATGTTTGCGACGACGGGGCTGAACTTGGTCGACCTATCGCACTGTTAGAGCACTGGGCATGATGAAGTATGCCAACGCGTACGTCGTCCCCGAGAAATTCGTGAAGGTGATACCGGTGAGGCTGTCAGTGTTGGACACACAGTTCGTCGTGTCGACGGCACTGTAGCAGCTCTGAATTTGGACGGCGTAGTCGCAGTTTTTGACGGTGATGTCCGACCAGGTGACGTTGGAAACAGTTGCGACACCGTGGGCGGACCCACCCTCGTAGAGTTTGATGCCGACCGCTTTAGCTGAGTTGATCATCGTGGCAGGACCGAGGAATGCGTTTGTAACCTGGATTTTATCCGTTAGGGGGCGCGCAGTCGGGAACAGCAAGGCAATTCACGCTATCAGTTGATCCTGCGCGGCTACCAAGACTGCCCACCGAAAGGCCGTGCGAACCCGTGCATGTTATTCCTTTAATTGTCGCGAAGTTCGATCCTGGGACGGTTGAATGAAATATAGGGAAATTCGGATGAAAGTGTTCTTACCCGGCTTGAGGGCCACACAGTCATCCTGGGACACGCATATAAAAATCAACATGTCCCGGGGGAATGGATTACGCACCTGGTTTACTACAGTAGTGTTACTCACGGTTACAAAAGTACTGGCACCGATATCGAACCCATCTGTGTTCTTTGGTGTGGCGGTACTCGTGGACGTGGCGTCCAACCGTAAAGAATCGTACACGATGTTCGTCGAAGCGCCGTTGACAGAGTGGAACACATTCGCTGGGTTCTTGAAGCGAAGGTTCGAAATTGTAATGCCGTTGGACGCGCCTGTGATTGATACGAGCGTCGGGCGGGCATAAGAACTGTTTGCAGCGAACGCTAAATACGAGGATATATTCACCGTTAGCTAGCGAGAGCGATCTGACATACCAATCCAGTATGGCACGCCGTTGCCGTCAATGACTCCAGTGCCAGTGAGAGAGTGCATCTTGGCGCCTTTAATCGCGTCGATTGAGATGGTAGCGGCCTTGCCGTTCCAGAAAGCAAGATCTTCAGACATCTTGAGCGTCCCCTCAATTTGGAAGTCGCAATTCGCGCCTGTGGATGTGTCAAACAAAACCTAGTTCCGACTAGGCCTCGCTCACAGCCAGTGAAATCGAGAGTGCTGCGAATTGCGAACTGCGTCCCCGCCGGGATGAGGATGATTCCGCCGTTTCCGCACCTGCCAGGATGGTCCAAGTCAGAGAGACAATACAAACAGTGGGAAGGCGCACGTCTTGAAGGCAGCCTCGATGGCCGGTACATCATCTACGCCGGCGTTCGCTGCAGAAGCAGGCGTGCAGGTCGCGCGCTTTGCGAGATTTACCGCAGTCGGATTGGTCCACGTCTGGAGGACGCAGAGAGTCAAGACAGAGAGTATAACACGAAATGAGGTCATCATGGTTGAAGGGAAAGCCAGTTCGAGTAGTTACCAGAGGTGTGCTTTAATAGAACCAGTATCTCTCCCAGGTTTCGCCGCCCACTTGTCGCTGGCGATTCGAAAAACCCACATGACTCCAGGGTATTCTTCGATTCTCGGACCGTCCTGATTGCACACTATTGAACAAGTGGTATCAACGTCACAGCGAGTCACGACCCACCGGTCCGCTCCCGCCTCGTGAGATCTTATTCATTGGCGGGATGCTTAAATGCAACCGCCCACCATTGCACTGGTCGGTCCCGGTTACAATCCCAATCCCATTCACCAGGCGGTGCTCAGGTTTACACCCACTTGCGTTGTTATTCGATTTTTTCTTCATTCTGCGCGCCTTCCGGCTGGGCTTGATTTGATTTCATGGGTTGTCGTACCTGGCTACAGCCGGCTGGGCTGAACCACGGGCCTGATCGTTGCATGTCCACCACGAGGTGTGGCCTCACCAGGTTCCTCAGAGGGTTCGATGTAATCCACCTCGCTTATTTTAGCTGTCGCCACGGCGGCCGCTATCCTACGATGTTCACAGTATCGATTCCGAGCTTTGGCCGAACTCAGCATTTATACACTGACTGGGCCGCATCCCAGAACCATCGCATTGCTTTCCTTCATGTTGCTTACCGCTTTAATATCTCTCTTTGCTCTTCCGACGGCAGTGCTCGGTACAGCCCGTACGACACCGCCGGCTGGAGCGATCGTCGTTCGTCAGACCGGGGCCACATCTGGACAGTTCATGTTGGAATTCCGAGTCCATCACTCGCTATCTCCGATGCCGTGTTGCGCCGTTGACTGGCGTATTAAGGCAACAGGTACTGTGCCTTAATCTATCCTCTTCATTTACCTTGTTCTGTGTTGTTCTCTCTCATTTTGGTAAAATACTCCCCAGTTGGTTTGATTCACCTACCTTTAGTTTAAGTAGTTCCAGGCAGATTTTAGTATAACTGCCGTGTAGTTTGCGAATGAATCCCCTGCGCGTTTGCGAGGGTCTTCTGCTAATCCCGAGTAAAGGCCGTGGTTACCTTTATTTCAACAGTTCACGTTCGTTTAACCTTACTACTGGCATGTGACCAAAATAAAATGTTTTATCTTCTAGCACCATCAGCGCGGCACTGGCCTCCCTCAGCGGTACAGCCGCTGCAGCTATCTTCATATTCCCGGGAACGTACCATGAGCAAGTGGTCATCAGCCATCCTTCTCTGACGATCATGGGGTCCACCACCAAGTGAGTTATCTCATTTCTTCATGCTTGAGTCGCTATTTATGATGGTTCAGTACGGGCACGTATAAAGAGAATACCGCCATAATAACGAACAATCTTAATGCGCAAGATAACGGAGGAAGTGGGTTTTTCCGAATTTCTTTGCGTCTCCTAAATAAATTCATTTATTCTCTAGATGATGCGTGCGCGACTGTACGCGCCACCTCGGCTGCGCCCAACCTCAGAATCTACAACGTCAACATCGTGGTATGTTTAATCCCCACCGATTCCTTTTCTTTTGAAACCATATCTGGTTTCTGTACCAGAACTCGTTCGGGCCCGGAAAGCAAGCCACAGCGCTCAGTGCAACCGGAACGCAACAAGGCTTCTATGGCCTGTCGATCACTGGTTATCAGGACACCCTTCTCGCCGACGGTGGAGTGGGGGTAAGGTACCAGTATTACAGGTACGACCGCTCGAAATGAATATTTGTATCCGACTCACCCATGTTTGAACAGCAACTGCTTTATCGAGGGTGCTGTGGACTACATCTACGGGTCCGCGTCAGCCTGGTTCGGCGAATGCACGATTGCCTCGAATGGCGGAGGGACAATCACCGCCAACTCGCGCAACAGCGCGACTGACCCAACATACTACGTGATCGATTCCTCCACCATCACATCTGGGACCTCCACCTCCCTTGTCGGCGCTGTGTACCTCGCACGGTAAGCACCATCTAATTTATATGCTGCGTGCTCAAACATACTCCCTGTAGCCCTTGGCGTACTTTCGCCCGCGTGGTATTCCAAAATTCTGTCCTGCCTGACCTCATAAATCCAATCGGGTAAGTACACAACTGGTAACCCTCGCAGCCAACGCAACGCCCATCTTCAGCGAATTCGCGAACACCGGAGCGGGAGCAAGCACGTCCAAGCGCGTCACCTATACGCCCATCTCTGCCGCTCTAACGCATGCGCAGATTCTGGGCCCGTCGTACAGCAGCTGGATCGATAGCTCATTCTGATAGCACTGACCCGGAGACCGAGGCACGAACACGGTATTTTGGTAACGTCGGTTGTAAATATTTGGTATTTTCTCTCAATGTAAGTTCTTGTGTCCCCAATTCTGTCGAAATGACAAGCTTGGCATTTCAATAAAACGCAACCACAATCACCAGACGGAGACTGCATGACAAGTTCATGGTACCGACTGAGGGATCAGGTCTCAGATCGACAATTACCTTTTGTCTGTGCTTTACTCCCGAAACTATGACCTCTGCCGAATTCTGTATGTCGCATGTGGATGCCGAGCACGGGCAACTTCCGTTTCCAAATTGAGTAGGGAACTAGAACCTCGGGCTTTCTGCAGCACTTCATCTCGAGCTCACCCAATTGACACCATTCATCCCAAACTCCCGATCGATCCAGTTTATTAATTCGACGCAGGTGAAATACCTGCTTTCTAGGGCTGCCAGTAGAATGAGGTGGTTCCTCCAAAATCTGTCTTTATCAGGATGGAATTCAGTCTTCAGCTCTAAAAGTAATCTGTTTCCTGAGGTCTCAATCTATCTCTGAGACCCGAGGTCCGAGACACCAGATATGACGGAGGGCCTTTGAATTCATAAAACGCAACCACAGACTAAGTCATAGATAGGAGTAAATTAGCATTCGGCACGATCCGAGCTCCGATAAACCCGACAGGTAACCATCATATTGGCGATATACTGCGCAAGAATTAAGCAGACAGGGTTTTCTATGACGGCTTAAATTCAGATTCAAAATTCCGGCTTACAACTGGGGATTTTCGCTGACAGCTTGTAAGCTGCTTACACCGTCTGTAGGTTACAGTTCATGAGATGGCTCGCATCTGTGCCGCAATTGATGCCATTACTTCGGCTCGGAGCAGCATCAAATACTTCTGACTCAAACATTTCTGGATGCCCTGAAGCGCTCCGGATGAGTTTTTCTTGGCTCATATGTTCGCTACCACCGTTATCAAGCAGTCTTGTTATGTAAACCCTTCAGATCAATTGAAAAGCTCCTATTGATGGGCAGAAATCAAGAATCTCTTTTACGCTCTTTGAACCGCGATTTACAACATGAGTCTAAGGTTCAAGGATAATTCTGCTCTTTATTGCGATATAGAGACCTCACACCTTGTCTCCACTCGCTTGTACACTAGAAAATTGTGGGCCTTCCGTTTATGGATCTCGGCACGCGCTTGACATCAGTGTTTCGATCAATCTCATCAGTTCTGCCGAAATTCCAACCAAATTTGCCAACATAAAGTCCTAAGAAGTACTGCCCCCTTGACTGCCCCCACATGAGATCAACCGTGTGTTGTAGTGATAAATTTACGTGCAAGCCACCAGGTAAGATGTCTGCACTCATAAAGATGTCGGCAATTTGAGGGTTCACTGCCTAGTTGTAAGTGGAACCCCAGCTATTATAGATGGCTCTCTAATGCGCCGACGGGTTCACTCGTGAGGACGAGATTGTTGCAGTTCCCGCTGCCCTGACCGTTGGTTTAGAGTCGATGCACATACTCCTGGGTGTCAATGGCGCGCGCCGGTGTCAATATTAATGATATCGCGCATTGCGGTACATTTTCGAAGGAACCTGAACCAATCCATTGGTGTTCGTTAGCCGATGGTATCGTTGAAACGTCTGTCCATAGAGATCAGTTCACTGTTGGCACAGGCGTCACCTTCAGTCGCCCATTGGCCAAGTTTGTGGTATAAGCAAGGTATGAGCATCGAGAATCATCCGCCGATTATTTTATCGAGGCACGGGAGTAGCTATTCCTTTGGCCGTTGCAATCTGACACTGAATCGGGGCATACGCAAGGCTTCTCGAATTAGCAAAGTATCTCATTGGCGAATGCGTTCATATCACTAGGTGAAATTTTGACCTGTTATAGATAGGTACCGATTGCCCAATTCACGGGAATATTAGTGGCGTTATACTCGTAGAAAGTCGGCTTGACCCTCCGGTTTCCTAACGCGTCTTCAGCGGCGGACGCCAGCTTGATAAGTATTGGTTCACTGAAAGCTGTTCCGACGAACGAAAGGCCGAACGGTGTGTCTGAAGCACATAGATTAGCATCCAACATAGCTTGAAAAAAAGACGTACGCCATTCGTCGACTCCAATAGGCTATCGAAATATGTCAGACTTTACTCAGGAATGTATTACTGTACTCACGACAGTAATTATAGGGTACCCAGCTTGGGCCGGGACGTTGGTACCGGCGCCGTTGTCGTCCGAAGGAATAAGTAGAGCGTCCAGGTGCACGACCCGTCCGTCGGGCATGACCGGGTTCAGTGCGTAATCAATCCCCTCTGCGCGCGAGGTGCGACGACACCAGGTCTGCACGCTCATCGTCAGTGGCCGGATGAGTAACGCGCGGGATAACCAACCAAAGCTTGTTTATAAGTCGAGTTCTGGATGCCCTTGGTTGCAAGCGATGCAAGAAGTCCGTCTTGTCCCGAGGCAAATGCAGCCGCGATATCCTAAAGCCTTGTGTTAGTCGTTGATCTATGCGTACGAAATAAGATGATCACGGGTTCCCCGCCCTCGCTAGCCAGATTGTCAGCGGCGTCGTTGAAGGCGACTAGATCCTCAAGTGAGCGGATTGTGGTATTTCCGAGTTCCGATAGATATGCAGCGAGATCATTGTAGAAATCAACCTATATGCAAAAAAATGTTGGCATCGACAAGTCAACGATATCCCGAACTGACATTGACGACGGTGATTTCGCTTTGATTTGCTGGACCATAAGACCAGTCCCATCTAGCTTCTCATTAGTATCCAAGAGTGAGCGTAATAAGGGAAATCCCAACCCAGACGGAGAAACGATTTCCTTGAGGTCAAGCACTTCGTCAATGTGCTGTTGGATTACAGTCAAGAACCATCACCTTGACGTGTTTATAATTGGTGTTATTGTATACTACATACCGGCGTCAATGACGTTAGGGTTTTAAAGCCTGTCTCACCTTCGACACCGTGCTGAGAAAGAAAACGATGAGTATGGTTTGTAGGAAGGGTAATAGAACCACCTGTCTCAGAACTTCAACAGCTTCAAGTAGTGCGGGAATTTGATGGCTGGTTGTGGTTCCTTGCCTGCAGCGGGTTGCCGGTTAATATAATCATGTATAGCAGGATTCAATCGAGACGGCCGTACCATAAACGTTCCCACGGGATACCGACCTGAAGACGTGGGTTAGCTGCGGTCTAATAGGTTACGCGAGATGTCACGAACTTTCATTCCTTTTAGTGCGGTCTTACTCGAAACGAACTGAACGTAGTCTGACGCACCCCGTCATAAGGGAAATACAACGAGTTGGCAGCAACGTACTGTCTGGTGTCTTTCCCAGCTGTTCCAGCGTGGCGTCGTCCCTCCAGTCGAAGCCCCAAATGGCGTCGAGCGCATACGCCGCATCTCGGACGGTTCGGCCAAAAGCCCCCACCGTGTCCTGATGCCCACTTTCAGGGATGATACCCGCACGACTGGTGAGGCCGACCGTCGGCTTAATCCCAACGATGTTCGCGCGCTCGGCGGGCGAAACGACAGAGCCGTCTGTCTCTGTTCCATAGGCTACTGTTACCATATTCGTCGAAACCGAATGGCCAGCTGGGGAAGAGGGGCACGAGTCAGACTATAAAATTCTGACATTATGAGACGCACATCCTGAGCTCGATCCTCCGGGTTCTTGCGTGAGGTTGTAGGAGTTCCTGACCTGACCACCCCTGATGGCGTCAAAAATCGAACAAAGAGGGAGAGATAAGATTCAATCTCTACCTAGCGCTGTATCCCTCGGAATAAGATGTACTTCGCATGTCGGCCCATTCACTCATACCTGCATGCCCCAGGATGACGGCACCTCGGCGATTCAAAACGCGTCAAATGAGAACCTAGATTCGTTCGAGAACACTCATACCAGATTTCCTAAGTAAATGGACGACGTGAGCATCTCGTGGAACAATACTTCCAACGAGCGCCAAGCTGCCTGCCGTAGTCTGCATTTTGTCGGCCGTAGCGAAGTTGTCTTTGACCAGGACAACGATCCCATGCATAGGGCCGCGCTTGTTCCCGGCCTTCAGTTCGTGATCCCGCTCGTCAGCGATTTTGAGCGCATCTGGATTCAGCTCTATGACGGCCCTGCGAAAACTTGTGAGGTCAAGGAATCAAACTGGATGTAGCATATGTACTTGACGTAAGGGTCGACTTGTGATATCCGGGCAAGATAGCATGAAACCACCTGCCGAATCGTCAGAGCGCCAGTATCGTACCAGCTCTGTATCTGGGCCACCCCAGCATCCTCAAGACGGTGGCCATGACAAGCCGCCATTGGAAATGGTTGCACATAGTGAGCAGGATTCGGCAGAGAAGTCAGGTTCGTCGCTTGCACTGAAAGAAGAGAAAAGCCGAGGAGGACAAGCCATGGTGGGTACATGCTGAGCGGTGAAAAAAACAGACGGAAGCCGCGCGCATCAAGATCTTATCATCTTAGATAAGCTTGCCGTAGCATTCGCCGGCGGCGAATAGCGCGAACGCGGCGAAGCGAATAGCGGCGAACGCGGCGAAGCGAATAGCAGCAAACGCGGCGAACGCGGCGAATAGCGGCGAACAAGCCATGGTTCAATAAATTAGCAGGCGTGCGGGGCAGCAATTCAAGAGGATAGGAAGAACATTGACCGGTCACTATCACAGAGGTTCGATCGGTGGAATAAGTGAAATGAAGGCTCTGGTCGGATTGGAAGGAAGGAATAAATACACAGGCTAATGAGGGACGGATGTGTGAGGTCGTAATAAGTGGCATAAGGATCTAGGAGCGTAGCCCGTGAAGGAGACTTCAAACCCGGAGAATTACACGTCTTTTAAGTTGTTTGGCCTCTTCCTTGGGCGCAGACGGTGAAGACCGCGCGGTGGTCCTGGGGGTTCGAGCAGTGGGCTTGTCGGCGTTGCTAACGAATGCCACTTTCTTGGATGGGGTGGGCTTGGTGTTCTTGGGTGATGGGCGCTTGCGCTTCGGAGTTGGGGCTTCTACGCGCACAGCTGTTTTGACGCGAGCGGGGTGCGGAACTCTGGTGGAGCGACGCGGGAACGACGCGATGAGGCGGACAGGCGTGGCAGGGACCCAGGCGTCGGGGAGCCAGGAAGAGGCGAGGAATTCGGAAGTCTGCTGCACGGGGGAAACGGGCTCGGGAGTGCAGTCCTCCATCATGGCCGACACGAGTTCGGGCCCGTCATCGCAGATGGTCTCCGTGTCGGTAGCTTCGTCGTCATCGTCCACGTCTTGTTCCGTGTCAGTGTCCACGGCCGTGGCCGACCCATCATCGTCACCATCCGAGTCTGTGTCGACATCCGAGGGAAGGAATTCTTGTGGCACATGATACATGCAGGAGTCGCGCAGGGCACTGGCAAACCCAAAATCGAAGCGACTGTCGGTGGCCATCGCCCAGGGCCATGGCTCGACTTCATCATTGAGCTCGTCGCCAGTCATGCTCGTGAAATTAGAGGCAAAGGAGGAGCTATGCTGCAAGGGCTCCGGACCTTTCACAGCAGTACGCTCCGAAAGGGACTGGTTGACAGCGCTCCAAAGCGAGTCCGAACTGTGGAAACTGAAGCTGCCACGCGAGAAAGGGCCAAAGGAGTCGACCATGCCGACTGACGAATCACCAAAAATCTACACGAGGAGAACAGAAGAATTAGTGGCTGAACAAAAGGCGGTGACGGGCGGGACATACATCCATGGAACTTCGGCGATCAACGTGCGACGGCTCAACAGCGCTCAGTTGAGTGGTATAGCGGTCCTCCGTGGCATCGGTGATTTGCCACAAGCTCACAGAGGGGGATGCGGTTGCCACCTGGTCGACAGGAGCGGTAGACGTAGAGGTAGAAATCATGGGCGGTGGTAAGAGGGGCGAGGTAGTGAAGGAGTGAAGGAGGGTGGCAAGGTTCAACTCGACCTAAGCGAGTGGTAGAGGAGATAGCGTGATGGAAAAGAGCAGGGTATTATGCGACAACCAGCATTTTGGGGGGTATTTATTGAGATGAACAATGATCGGCCACCAAAGCAAAACCAAAGCGCTGACTTCCTAATTTGGGTTCCTTGTGGCCTTGATCAAACTGCTCACTTGATGAGAATGGCATTATAGGGCATTGTTCCCTCATGCAACCCCAATGAGTAAGTTCGCTCTTAAGAGTGTCGCGCTGGCTTGGATGAAAATTGTCTCCGACGTCCATACATTAGTAGAATGTGCGGAACATGAGATCTGGATGGCTGAGCTATTGACGTTGATGGGCTTTCAAGACCACAGTGCTGTCCCAGAAATCGCACTTTACTCTCTCCACTATGTATTTGACTCTTGCACTTTTCTTACATTCCAGCTTTGTCCCGCTCGGCACCAACGTCAAGGCTTGAAATCCAGGTTAGTTTACGATTACATTCCGGTAAACCAACTCAGCCCAGTCACGCCATTCAGTTTTCCCGACGAACGGTACCGCAAGCGAGACATCTGAGGATCTGCGTAAGCCGCGAGGAAGGAAATTTGTGAAGTTCTAACACACTTATAAACTATTGAAACATTCGTGAGTATTTTGGGTGCACTCCATTGGAAAGAGACTTACAAATTGTCATTGGTTCATGTACAGAGCGGATTTGCAGCTGATTGAAGTACGCGAATCCATGGCCACATTTTTGGCATTCGACTGGGAGCGAACCGGTGTCAGCGCTTTCTCTACAAAACAACGTCAACACCGGCCTTCAGTGCGGGCGGCGCCGTCTGCAAGTTCCGGGAGCACATCTCTTATCCCTCCAGCGCGTTTGGTCTTCAAGTAGACTCGGGATGTGGGAGTGCGAACTCGAGAAACGAAATGGTACACTCGAAGGTGAACAATCATCCGCCGGGCCGCCCGCCGTCACATGACACATGTTCACACCAACTTGAACGAAGTTGACAATGCTACATAGGAAGGTGGTCTTTGACGATAAATAAGGTTTCGCCCTGTGGTACAAAAACCGAATACTTGATGCGACATGATTTGAACGTGATTCCAAAAATCTTTCAACTTGGTTCGAGGCTCGAAATTCAACCTAAAGCAGCGAAGCCACAAGGCCACAGAGATGGGCAAGCCCATCGCCTTCCTGCCCGGTCCTTCCACGTCCTCGTCCTTCCCTAATCCAATGAAACCTACTCCTGCGATCGTCACGGGGAAGTCCGGCGGCGGCAGCCCTTTCAAAAACTCCTCCTTCTGCCGGGCGACGTAGCGCGCGTTTGCGGGGGTCAGCGGGACAGCTGGAATGTACATCACTGCGAGACCAGATCGCTATTTAATTATGTACGGATACTGAAACGGCGCACCAGCAGAGTCCTCGGAGCCGGTGTGCTCTTGTTCGACCGAGTGCACGACGTCGCAGTGCCAGAAGACGGTGTCGCCGGGGTTGACGGTAGGGACGGGCGTCATGGTCATATCCAGCACCAGATGCTGTTGTGGGTTTGTGATTAACTGATAATATAAATAGATGGATGGCCTACCGGGTGCAGCTGGTTCGTCGGATGTGGGCCCGAGAACCCGGAGTCGTTCTCGCCCACAAAGATCCCAGGGAAATCAGGTGTTGAAATATCTAATGTTTGATGTCAGAGTTGGAAGTATATCGCCCAGGTTTTGTGTACCGAATTCCCAATTCTTCGCATCAAGGATGTCCTCGGAGTTGGCGGGGACGAGGGGGCGGAAAAACGGGCGGAGGATTAAGTATGCATTCGAAAGGAGCACGTCTGGGAAGACCTTGAGCGTCCCTTGTTGAGGGCCCGTTTTACTAGGTATTGAAGGTCAGGTGCGCCAAGGTTTAGGAGAACACACGAACCTGAGGGCGAGCCACCCTTGGAATGTCCTAAACACACTTGACTGCGATAATCTTTAGAGACGTGAGAAGCGGTTCGGATCGATCGCACCTGATTGGGCCTTCGATACAAGGACGTCCGAGCGTCGAGGCGCGGTTCGAGTGCGTAGGGATCATGTTTCATCCAAGCTCCAGAGAGGATGTCCGCGAAGCACGCGCGAAAATTCTCGTCCTCCCACCGCTCAATCGCGCCCCCTTCCCAACAAAGCGCAAGTGAGCGTGAATGAAGATTGATTACAGGTTAGGGCGCACCGTCAACATGCGGCGGATGGTACCCCCACGACACACCTGGGTGGCGAATACGGAAGCGGTCCGCGTAGCTGAGCGGCGTCGCCAAATCGACGCCCTCTGGTGCCCGCCCGAATTTGACGCGGTACAAACCATTGAGCCAGGTTGCCGCCGCTAAAACATTAGGATGCGCGCGCGCCTGGACCTGCGCCTTGGTCCAGCTTCGGACGTATCAGAAATCAAAAGGTCACAGCGAGATCGGAGGACGCACTACAGATAGAAGAACTGCTTATCCTCCTCCGGGAATCCTTGCCAAAGAGTTAGACGAAGAGGCTGGGATAGGAATTCGATTCAGTGCAACCTTCAACTTGGGGATTCGCCTTCAGGTATAAGTTAGATACGACGAAGCGCTGTCAAGGGAGAATGATTCGCCTTGATGAATTCCTCGAGGGAGTCCTTCCACCCTTGCGCCTGAGCATCGTCGACGACGTCCTTGATAACAACCGTCCCTTTGCGCTTGATATCGGCGATTTGCGCCTCACTCAACTTGTCCAAATCCGCAAAAGAGACTTGAGGAATGTACTGCAGATAGATTCGAGTCAGTACAGTAGGAATCCGGGTAACGGCGAGTCTAACAGCAGACCCCTCCTTTGCGATAGTCTTGGTGACCTGCTCCAACTCGGCGAGCACCTCCGTCCAGGCCTTGCTAAGATTCTGCTCGAAATTGGGGTTTTGCGCCGCAATGGCGCGCTTGATCTCGACGAATCGAGGAGGCATTGGGGTTGCTGACATGGTGGAGGCAAGAAAGAAGCTTGCCTTAAGGCCGCAATGAGGACCATTTATGAATGGGAGTATCGGGCCGAAAGCTTGTTCAAAGTTGACTTTTGCGTTGTAATGGCGTGCTGGAGGTCGATGGATCGGGAGGCACTGGGTTTGGTGGCATTGTACAAGAAAGCTTACTGGCCGTAATAAGATCTATTTATGAGTGGGAATATCGGGCCGAAAAATGAATTGCTGGGATTCTTTGGTTAACCCAATACATGGTACAACGCGATTCTGAAAAATTGTTGAAGTCGATCTTCGAAGCTCGAAATTTAACCTAAAGCATCAGGCCACAGAAATGGGCAACCCCATTGCCTTCCTGCCCAGGGGTTCCTCCACATCCTCGTCCTGAGCTAATCCAACGAACCCAACTCCTGTGGTCGCCACGGGGAAGTCTGGCGGCGGTAACCCCTTCAAAAATTCCTCCTTCTGCCGGGCGACATAGCGCGCGTTCGCGGGGGTCAGCGGGACCGCGGGAATGTATATCACTGAATGGGAGACGAGGTCAATATATAACTATACGTATAAATGGAATCGGCGCACCAGCGGAGTCCTCCGAGCCAGTGTGCTCCTGTTCAACGGAGTGGATGACGTCGCAGTGCCAGAAAACGGTGTCGCCGGGATTGACGGCAGGGACAGACGTCATGGTCGCGTCCAGCAGTAAATGCTGTTTTGGTCCTTGTCATTGATAATCTTTTTGAGTCAATGCGCAACATACCGGGTGCAACTCGTTCGTCGGATGAGGGCCCGCGAAACCGTTCTCGCGCGGGAAGATCCCAGGGAAATCGGGTGATGAAATGTCTAATCCGAGGTGAGTGTTGGAAATATGCTAGTCCAGGTTTTGTGTACCGAATTCCCAGTTCTTCGCATCAAGGACGTCCTTGGAATCAGCGGGGACGAGGGGACGGAAAAATGGGCGAAGAATGATGTAGGCGTTCGAAAGGAGTACGTCCGGGAATACTTTGAGCGTCCCTTGGTGAGGGCCCGTTTTGCTAGGTGTTGAACTCAGGTGACGTCAATGGTCAAGAGAAAATACGAACCTGAGGGCGAGCCATCCTTGGAATGTCCTAAACACACTCGACTGCGACCATGTTAGAGATTCGTCCCAACTGATTGGAGGATATCGCACCTGGTTGGGCCTTCGATACAAGGACGTCCGGGCGTCGAGGCGCGGTTCGAGCGCGTAGGGATCGTGCTTCATCCAAGCTCCTGAGAGGATGTCTGCGAAGCACGTGCGGAAGTTCTCGTCCTCCCATCGCTCAATACCGCCTCCTTATAAACACGAACATGTCAGCTTGAATGAATATTAAGGACATGCGCGACTTGCCATCGATATGAGGCGGATGGCGCGCCCACGGCACGCCTGGGTGGCGAATACGGAAGCGGTCCGCGTAGCTGAGCGGCGTCGCCAGATCGACGCCCTCCGGCGCCTGCCCGGATTTGACATGGTACAAACTATTGAGCCAAGTTGACGCCGCCAACATGTTAGGATGCGCGCGCGCCTGGATCTGCGCCTTGGTCCAACTTCGAAGAGTCAGAAAGCAAGAGACTACAGGTCAGATAACCTACTAGAGATGGAAGAACTGTTTATCCTCCTCCGGGAATCCTGGGCAATGGGTCAGACGAAGAGGCGTGGAACGGAATTCGTGCAGACCTTCAGCTTGGGGATTCGCTTTGATGAATTCCTCGAGTGAATCCTTCCACTCCCGCGCCTGAGCATCATCCACCACGTCTCTGATAACAACCGTCCCTTTGCGCTTGATATCGGCGATTTGCGCCTCACTCAACTTGTCCAAATCCGCAAAAGAGACTTGAGGAATGTACTGCAGATGGAGTCAGGTCAGCACGGTAGAAATCCATGGGTAACGGCGAGCCTAACATCAGACCCCTCCTTCGCGATAGTCTTGGTGACCTGCTCCAACTCGGTGAGAACCTCTGTCCAGGCTTTGGTAAGATCCTGCTCGAAATTAGAGTTCTGCGCGGCAATGGAGCGTTTGATTTCGGAGAATCGGGGAGGCAACGGTGCAGCTGGCATTGTGGAAGAAATAATGAAAGCTTACTTGCCTTGAGGCTCCAACGAGGTCTATTTAGAGCGGCGATATCGGGCCGAACAGGCATTATGATGTCCCCCACGCATCTCCGGGCCGGTCTCATTTGAATTGCACCGGATAAAGAAAACATTCGACCTAGGTCACCGAGCCAATGGGAAAAACCTCGGAGCCTTTCAGCTAAACATTTCGACCAGGTCGAAATTTTTCTTTATCAGGTGCACCTTCAAAGGCGCCTTACAAAGCGCTTTTGTAAGCGCCAGGCGACCCTCGTAAACGGCGCCGAGTTAATCGCTGAGATATGTATGCAAGACTATTTCATGCGCATAGGTTGGCAAGACGATAACGAGAAATTGTTCGCCAAGATAGAAAATGACACCTCCAGTTGAAAATTGCAGAGATAAACCTATTACACTTGGGTCCTTCAGTGAGCAAAGGGGGATATTCTTGCACAAGATCTTACCCACGCAGTATCAATTCTGTCCGCGACAAGCATCAGCCCATATGTTTCTGACGGCCGCCCAGTACTCCTCAGGATAAACGCGGGCATGTGCAACATGGGCGCTGTTGTCGAAGCGCAATCTGCGGACATCAAGCCCTTCGCTCGCAGCGGCCGCGGCATTCTCCTCCACATCGGCCCATGGGACCATCTCGTCAGCCTTTGAGTAGATATACAGTCTTGGCGAGCGCTTGTCGATCCAGGGCAGGACGCGAGGACGTCGGAGCCCAGCCATAATAACTTGAACCG
The DNA here is from genome assembly GCA_029204335.1 of Mycena vulgaris. Lineage (NCBI taxonomy): Eukaryota > Fungi > Basidiomycota > Agaricomycetes > Agaricales > Mycenaceae > Mycena > Mycena vulgaris. The sequence continues at coordinate 98,903 of JARGYA010000408.1, read as the reverse complement.
GGCTTGGCCGACGCAATAAATGACCTACGATCCACAGGAAGCAATAGACCAGTCTCACAAAGCCGTTCGCGATAAGCTTGAGCAGGATGTTTCTGATAGAGCTGGTCAACGCGAGTTGAATCCGATCTAGACTGTCGCCTCCGGGAGATGAATCGATAATCAGGGCGCTGGGAGGTCGAAGAGTCTGTGTATCGACGGGTTTTGATGAGAGCATCCTGGCCAACGCCAGAACATGGAGCGAGCCACCTAGTAGAGTGTTAGTAACAGTGGTATAATATCCGCACGCTGTCTCGGATAGGATTACCGTTAGAGAAGGTGTGTGTGAGGATACGCTGGCGGTTCTCGAGACAACCCAGCGCTTCTAATGCCTCTACCACAGGTCGAAAGCGTGCTTTCTGTCGAGAATAATGAGGTACGTCGAATGGGAGATATTGAATATACTTGCGAGCATGCTCGTAGTCGCCCAGATGTAAGACAGCTCGCTCCGGACCAAGATTAGAGTGGCGTGCGGATAAATTTTCCTATACATTGCAAAGTACTTGTGCAAGTGGGAAAGCTTTGCAGACATCCAGCCGAATATAACGATCACACTAGGGATGCGGGGTCAGTTTCTTCGCCCTCGCACCGACAGTGCACGCGTCGTACGTTGGAGTATCGTCTGGTGTCGATGGCGACGAGGCTGCTCGTTGTATAAACGCATGGCGTCCAAGTGGCAAAAAGCTTCCAGCAGAGGATTCAGACGTAGATGCCATTGAGAGGAGGTTGGGAGAGGTTGGGGACAAAGGCAGGATTGATGCCAGGGCTTTGATGTGATGGGAAATCACCCGGAGCCGTCGGCTTTGTTCGGGTCCGAAACTCAATTAAGCAAATAAATTGACGAGGTCGGGCTTCGGATTTGGATGGGGTAATTCTAGTATATGGTCCGGAATATGATATGAATTAATTCCTTAGGGGCAAATTGGCGGCGCAGTGCGAATTCGCTGATTATCGGACCTAAACGTGTTAGGCCCGTTCCGCGTACGAACAGTGTACGAGCAGCATCTCCTTCCGCTTAGGGGTTCCTGACAAAATTTATTACAATTTCCGGAGACGTGACGTCACCGGCCCGGGGGGAGTTGGGCTCAAATTGAGATCACTAGACCCAAATCTTGCTGAGGGGTGTAGTTACAGTATACAGTAACTGAGTAAGTGACAAGACGATAGTACGTATATTGGTGTTGAGATCAACCGGAAACCCCCAGGTTCGTTTCAGGCGAGGCCTTCTGGATTGTCTACGTCCGACGAGGCCACAGCGATTATATCAGGATTACAATAATGTACTGTTTACAGTGCTACACGGGCACCTTCTCCTCGATGTCCTGTGTGAGTATGTCCGTGGATAAAACAGGCTTCATAGGTACGTCCGTCTGGCGAGAACGGCGCTGCATCTTCTCGTCCATCTCTTTGCGGACCTGTTTGCCGCGAATTAGGAAGACTGAGAGGGCCGTCGACAGAACGCAGGCGCCGCTAAATATCAGTGCGCGGTGCATGTTCAGTGGCGGGTGGCCGCCAAGGCCAGCGCGCAACGCGCCTTGCACTGCGAGACATATCAATGTTGAGCAAAATATAATATATGTTTGACGCCCGACCTTGGACAAAAATAATCTCGAACAGATTCACGCTGAAAGAGAATGTCACTCGTAAGTAGTCGGATAATGTCAACTTGGACGCACATGAACCAGAGCAACGCGGAGCTTCCCTGCGCATTCCGCGTCACTTCGCACCCGAGTTCCAGGGCTACGGGAAGGAGGGTGAGCTTAATTAAAGTGGGCGTACATACATCATGAGGGCTCATCGAATGAAAGATAAAGTGCTCTTACAGACGATGCGCCTATGATGGCCATGATGACGAAGAGGGCTGCAGTGTTGTGGGGTTTAACTTCCGGGTTGTAATAAGCGATACTCCCGCCGATAACATACTATTTCGTACCGGCCCATATTAACGAAAACCCTGATTGGACTCAGTCAGAGCAAGAGGATAAAGAGACAGTAGTGCATACATCCGCTAGCGACTAGGGGAACCAATGCTTTCATGGTGAGGCCCAGGTGGGTGCTGATGATCCGTCAATGAAGAAATCGGAGGGTAGACGCTTGGCGACCAACGTGAAGACGCGGTCGAAGAGAGGCGCTGTTATCACCGCCGCGGCAATTCCACAGAGGAGCAGCGTGGCCCCCATCAAGCCGGCGTCGTGGTCCGAGTAGCCTTGCGGAACCTGGGAAACACGCATTAAAAAAAAAAAGTAGCACACGCGCGAAGCCCGGATACACACCAGAATTTGCCCGGATAGAAGTGCGAACGCGTTTGATCTGCGGTTGGATTGGTCGAGTTAGATAGGAGTGAATAAATTGATAGAATCCTTTTTGGCGACTCACGTTGCAACCAATGTGCCGAACACGACAAGGAGGACGAGGAAGTCTATGCGTTCCCGCAGTTCCATGTGGGACTCCGACGTGGTCTCCTTGCCAAGCAAAGTCTTGATCAGGGTAGGAAGGGATGGCGAGGTGGTTGAGCCCGAATAAGCTGGAATGAAGAGCGAGCGGGTCATGGACGGCCAGAGAATTTTGGCCAGGAATACTAACTCGGAGGAGTGGGCGGCGCGTCACCGATCAGCAGAACACAAGGCGCGACAGCTGTTGAGACGATGGCTTCCCATATAAAATTGTTCACCTCTTGCTGGAACAACATTAACCGGGATCTCACCTAGCCCCAATATCTGGCCGATAAATCAGCGGGGGGATAGGATTCAGGATGATCATGGGTAACCCACCGATTCCCGAACGGACGCAAATCTAGAGGAAATAAGCTGGGCAATGGCGCCGCCAACCGGGTTGGCTGGGCGGATCGTGAGTTTGGACCCAGGGTTGCGGATCTCGAGAGGCGTAGATCACACACCGACGGCGATGACCATAGTCGAAGCTGTGCGTCCCCTGAGGTCGAACCAAGTCTCGGAATATTTCGGCGCCAGGACAAGGAAGACGGGTTGCGAAAACGCGCTGAACAGCTGGCCCAGGATGACCAGTGCGTAGGACTGATTCGGGGAGAGGGACCGAATAGTTCCGGCATATCGAATCCACGAGGCAGCGACCAAACAACCCGCTGCGATGAAACACTGCCGGCCGACCATGAGCTATATTATGTTGGGAACAAATTGTGGACCCACAGTCTTGCGAAGACCAAAACGCGTAGCAAGTGTAGGGATGGCAAGGACGACGGGCATGCACGCGCACGTCATGATATTTCCTAGCCAGTTGACCCGATCCAGAGTATATCCGAGTTCACTGGCCGCTGGCGAGAAGAGAAAACAAAACTGATAGGAGCCATATTTTGAGATAGAAGTCGGGACTAACCTTGATTTGCTATAGACCCAAACCAAGGCCGGGGCCAGCCGCTAACGATGTTCAGGACAATCTACCACAAAACAGACGCGGTGAGGAGAGTCTTTGTGGGGGAAAGTAAACCTCATTACAAAACCTGCTAGTCCCAGAAAACGCCGCTTGTACAGCCTATACTGTGGGGTGGCGAGAAAATCATCGGATGGGTATGCCACTTCGACCACGATCTGAGTAGCAGCCTTGTCCTCTGCTGCAGACATCCTGTCTCGAAAGGGCGGCACTGTGGGGGCTGGCAAGGGGCTGGTCAACAGGTTCCTGACATTTGATGAAACGCTCGGCACGCGCGACTAGGACTGATTCGCATCGCCGAGGGCTTGACTAGAACATGACAACAAATCAACATCATGCCAAGTTGGGCAAGGTCGCAATTTCATGAGCTCGGAACAGATTATGGCACTAGACGACATACGTGCAGCCACGCCACAGCCGCTGCACATTCATTATCGGCCTTGGCCAAAGCCGAAGCCGGATGGAAAAAAAGGAACCGCCAGTAAACACACGTTAAATGGATGAGCGATGAGTCTCGGAAACATTGTGGACTAATAATAGTCACGGAATGCTGTACGCCAGCCAGGCTTCACCCATCTGTTCGTCACCACCCACCCAGTGGCTGACGAGATGAGACACAGCAGTTTTCGCCACCCACCCACCAACAATGATGATAGTTGTAAAGAGTGGGTGGAAATCAAGAACAACTGGGAGTTAGATATTGAGTTGGGAAGCATGGATAGAAAGGATCTCCGCACCACGTAAGCCAAAGCCGGCGGACATCCCGCCGAGGACATTACGCACGACCCATTCGCGATCGATGTTATCGTCGTTGAATAATTGGAGCGCGTATGCGCTAGACGGAAGGGGCACCGAGTCGGTAGAAGGCCGCCATATCGTAAGAAGGAAAAGGAGGAAGAGTTTGGTAAGAGATGAGTAAAACAGCGTGAGTGGGATCAACGAGAAGCTTGGAGGCATGAGTGACAACCGGCAAGTGCAATACCTAAAAACATACCGAAATTCGCGCCGGACGTCCGAAACTGTAGAGGGCGAAAACCGGTCCACGATTCCCAGAACAATGTAACAGGCGCATATCACACCAACATGGAATGCCACTGTTTCTGGGGGAATGTCAGACTTCAAGACCTGGGATTAGGACCACGCGCTAACCAACAGAAACTCCAACGAGCGTCCGAAAGACGTCGCTCATAATCCACGGAGAAACATCGGACGGCTGGCCAGGGTCTGGAAACGATTAATCGACGGATGATAATGTATTCAAAAAGCCATACTTAGGTGACTCCATCTGATGACTTTGCGTAGTCAGTCCAGGTTCGACGGGTGCGACGAGTGATTGACGCACACGCATCTACACATATGAGAGGTGTCCCGAACCGAATGATCGTCTGCCACCGCATCTAAATGACAGACACAATGCCAGGATTAGCAGGGGTTAATTTGATTTATGCCCTTTGAAAGCAACCGCGCTGGATGTTCGGCTTACCTTTTCTCTATCTTGTATTTGCCTTGGAGGTGGAGCGGATTCATTTGTTGTTCCCGCCACTGATCTCCGGGGATCCGCTCCGCGGTTATATAAAAGATGGCGATAGACACCTCTCTTTAAAAGGATAAGGTCGAGCAGCAGAGTCAGCGAATCATGCTCGACATAAGGGTCTGCGAACGTGTGGCAATTGGGCTAGTTTATGTTGAGTTATTGAGTTAAACGCATGGTCAAAGCATCAGGAAAACTAAGAGCGTACACACTGTTCCAGTCGGAGATTATAAGAGGATTCGTAGACCGTGTACAGGAACGGCACCCATTTCGTGCAGGTCGTGCAAATCGGCATGGTGGTCCGGGATCAGGAGGGTTGTTTGGTCGAGCTTGGGCCACCCGCATTCGGAACACGTATAATGACCACCATGGCCCCCTCCTCATCCTCGCGCGCTCTGAACGCCATATTACCCTTGATCGCGTCGGCTCCTTACGAGGCACATCAGAAAGCCCGTACTTTCGCCTCAAGATACACTAAATCCGGCCAGTACGACACTGCTATCGACGTTCTCTTCCAGAGCGCCAGAGAGCTCTTCAAGACTGGACAAGCCGGGAGTGGCGTTGATCTCACTGGATTCCTGCTCGAAGTGTATGAGGCTAAAGGGGAAACTGTATCCGATGAAAGCAGAGGTATGTGGTAGACAGATACTGCACGAAGAAAGCTTAATTGCCATTTCTAGGGCGATTGACACAGCTGATTGCATTGTCTGGTTCAGAAGGTGCTTGGAGGAAGACCATGATTGACAAGTCAATAGCGTGAGGCGATCCTTCAAGTTATAGCTGAAGTAATTTGGATCTAACGCCTCAATTACTAGATGGTCAGCTAAACACGGCTCATGTCCTGCCGGTGACACTGAACTGCATCATTACATCGGCGAGCTACTATATAAAGGTGTGAAACTCAGTCTGTTACCCATCTGCTGCGTTCTAATTCCATTTTTAGAGGGAGCCTTCGAGGCCGCAGAGCCGCATTTGTTGGCGTCCAGCAAGCGCGACAGCGCTCGACTTCTCGCGGAAATGTTCATCGAATGGTCGGCGGCGGATCCCTCTTCCCATGGTGCATTCGCTCTGCGCGGAACGCTTCCGTGAGCTCTCCACGTATTCAAGTCCTAACCTTTCTTGAATCGCTGCAGATACTTGCAAAACGGAAATATACTGGGTGCACGCACCTTCATAACACATTTCGTATCGGCTCTTCCCCGAGCATCGGACACGACAATGCAGGTTGGCGACGCTGAGGTGGTCCTCGTTAAAGACCAAGTCGTAAATTTCGCCCAGCTCGCGGTTTTGACTTGCCAACGTGCGCAAGGCGAGCGGAACAAGGCCGTGCGAGAGAGCTGGGTACGACTCTGTGGCACGTACCAAAGTCGGGGTGGGCTACTGGCAACGGTAGAGGTTCGACAGGTGTGTTTCATGTCATTAATTTCGAGCGGATAAGCTCAACCATCTCGCCACAGGTATTAACCGAATTGTCCACTCTTTACTTTTCGCTCGCGCCGCCGCGTAGCCAAGCGGGGAATCCGTTGGGAGATATGATATCCTCTATGTTTGGCGGAGCCGCACAAGCTCAGCCGGCAAGACGTGTGTTGGCGCCTGCTGGTGTACCATCGGGAGAACTGGATTAGATTAGGGTGCGATTTTTCTGTCTAGTTGGAAACTGGAAACTAAATATGGATGTCGAGTCTCGAAACGATGTATGCGCTGTGGTTGAGTTAGTTTTTGCCGACTTGGCTGTTCAACTCGTGGCCCACAATAGTTATCGCCTCCGCAGGGAAGCCTCGTGAGTGACGGTGAGAGATACTCAGGCTGAAAAAAGCAATTGCCCATGAAAGAGATTTGACTGCCGAGATAAGATAACGGACCAGGAATTAGCGAGAATGAAGATCGGAACCTAAACCACACTACCGTACCAAACGAAACAGAAATACAAACAATTGTCCTCCAATTAAATAAACATCCAGTCTATCCTAAGGTAATTCCTCAACATGATGTCTTCGGGCTAAATGGGAACTTCAAATTTCCACTGTCGTCGTATAAACCGTAACCTGGCTCCATATCTGTAGCGAGTCAGTGATTGCTAGGAGTGACCCACACAGGACTGACCGTCAGTATATATGTGCCAGAACCAACCCACACCTCCGCCTGGTACCGTCTTGAAGTACGAGCAATGCGCATCAAGGACGGAAAGATAATCCTGGAACCTATCAGTTTTTAGGAGGCGGTGGCTTCCAAATTAACCAACACGTTCATTCTTGACGTTGGCCACGGCCGACGGAGAGTTGGGTTGCACGCCGTCAGACGTCTGATAAACACGGTTAATAATACATTCGGGGGATAGATTCGGAATTTAATTACCACCGACGGCCAGCCGTTCTAATTCAAGTACGTTTATTCTGGGTCACAATAAATTGAGGCCCATGCTCACCTCCGACATGTATATCTTCTTGTTTTGGCCGTTATCAACGAACCAATTAAGGTCGGTTAATACGATTGGCCACGAATTGCTTGCTGTTGGGAGGGATAAGTCAGACCCGAATTAGGTGGTTATATGGTCAAACCTGTAGATGCGAGCGTCGAGAAGAACGGGAGCATATGTATGTCAAGTAGGTCAACCGCGTCCAAAATGTCCTGGGAGCCGTCGCTTTCGCGCTCCTATGTTCGGCCTTAGTGACGGGTATCCATGGAATCATCTAGATTCGTCCCCACCTGATATCCGTACGCCATTTCTGATATAGTGACTGGGATATGGAGGCTGGATAAATTTGCTTTGGCAGCCGTGACTTGGGCGGCGAGCACGGGGGGATCTAGGACCTAGATAGCACCGAGTCAATGACGACATTAATTTCTCAACGCCCGGATAATACCCCATCGAAAAGAGGTTCACTGCCAAACTGAAGGACGCGAGTGACATATTTGGCCTTCGGGTTCGAATGGAGGATCCCCAGCAGTTTGTCGCGTCGACCCTTCCATTCGTCTGTGCCATCAAACCCGAACTGCAATATGCTTTAAGTAAAGCTATTTATGGCCATCAGCTGCTGCACTCACCCAAATTAGGGCGTGTACGCCGACTGAATTATGCTTTAAGTCCTTCTAAAGAACGTTCATTAAGTGGCCAACTTACTTCCAGCGCCCCAAGCGGCGTCCACAATATCGTTGCTGGAATAATGAATATTTAATCAACGATGTAGAGGCACAGAATAACACTTGCTAGAAGCCTATGAATAGAGGTCAGACGCCTTCGATCGGTGGAGACTTATGACAACGCTCACCTGTCCTGTCGCAGAATCCGTACATGCGAATGTACCGGCCCTTGAAAGTCTGCCGTATCTTGAGGAAATCCGTCCGGAGCTTGCTTAAGCTCTGGCCTGGGGTCCAGGAACGTCAGATGGGGCTACAGTGGGAGCGCAGTGCGCACAGGCGGTAACCTCGTACGAGAAGCCAACGAAGGCATACTCCGTGTTATAGTCACACCACCAGTTGGTTAGGCTAGAGGGTGTGCTGGCGGGCATCGTAAATCCTGCAAGAACACTCCCGTCAAGGTTTGAACAATACTCGCAGGGCATGCTCAGTACCTAACGCGGGAAAGCAGTTCGGGGGCGCAGTTGCGCGATTCGCGACGGTGCGCGTAGGTTCATCTTCAACGGGATGGGCATAGGTAGCGAAGCAGAGCGCTGCGAGGGTGTAAAGAAAGGGGAGAACCATGGTTTTCTGCTGTGGATCTGACATCGTCTTTAGTGGTATTTAAGAGTCTCGCCCAGCAGCCGTCCGTCGGGGAAACTGCGCATGGAGAATGAAGCATCTGACAATGGAAATTGATAGTTCGCCTGGCAGAGGACATAATGCGGCAACTTCTGGCCCCTTAACGGGAGTAAGAGTAGAGGAACCCGAATAATGCGGCAGATAGAAGGCACATCTCCATTCTAGGACGGCCTGATGGGAATAAATACATCCCGCATGAGGAATAGATAACTCACCTGTGCCATTGAAACGAGAGAGATTGGCTAATGTGGCCAAATCGAAGGTGCATTCAAGCCAGTCAGATGACAGTAACCGTGCCAACTTTCAACACGCCCACGTGATGAGCTCAACATTGATAAATTTAAAATGGTATCAGAGACGCCACAAATGCGCGTCGAAGGGGGATCAGAATGTCCGATCAAGCTACACCTCGCTCACAAGTGGTCCTTCCGATACCAAGGTCGAATTGCTCCGTTCCCCCGCAGACGTTCTACTAATATTGGAAACGCCGAGTTTCGGGAGTCGGTCGGATATCTGATCGACCAGGCCACGTGGATCCCGAGTGAGATTTTTGTCCTCTATCAAGGCCTGAGCAGCGAGTACAGGGTCATCAGGTGATTTCTTGTAGTCGTCCGTGTCCTGGTGGGGGTTCAACGTCCAGTATTTGGAGCTGGACATTGACGCCGTCAGAACACGGTCTAATAATAGGTGAAAAAAAGAGCTGTACGTACTGCTTGCATACGGCGTAGAATGTGCTCCCCAGTATGGACCCCAGAAACGGCCCGACCCAGTACTATATCGAATCGACTTTAATGCAACGTTACCTCCATGCGAGTGAGTGACGTACGACCCAATGATAAGAGGTGGGGAATCCAGTGACGAGCGCAGGACCGAAAGATCTGGCAGTGTTCATGGAAGCGCCTGTGTAATGGACCGCCCAGCTATCCAGATATGTGTTAATTTATACCACACAATTTAACAACGAGACGCTTGCAGGTGGCAGGAGAACAAAGTAAGACCGATTCCGACCTGAAGGGAAATATTAACAGCGCATGGGACAGGATGGATGGAAGAAACGCACTGGTGCAAATGCAGTCGCCTGATGCTTTTCGCATGCCAGCATGAGGACCGCAACCACGAGTGCGCAGGTGATGAACATTTCGATGAATACGCCCTGAGTAGGAGTGGTCCCTGGTTGAAGAACGGTGCTAAAAAAAGACGAAAAGAAGAGAGCGTAAAAACTACATTCATAGCCCAGCAAGACGGGGCGCACTTTACGGAAAGAGTCCCAGTGAGCCCCAGGAGAATTGCAGACGCCAAGATAGACCCCAAGAATTGAGCAATACAATACAGGAGACCACGGAATGGAGTGAGAATCCCGAGCAACATGAGAGCGACGGTGATGCAAGGATTGAACAAGCTTCCAGTGATGCTGGAACGCTGTGAGCTTAACGTCGACGGATGCCATATGTACGAGGACTGACCGGAAGAACATCCAAGCACAAACCACCAAGGAGAACCCCATACAGGTCGAGATGTACAGAACTTGTTCCACATTTGTGACGCCGGTGGTGCTTGCCAGCTTCTCGGCGCTGGATGCCTGAATCCCGCCCAGTCCCAGAAGAAGAAAGAAAGTCGTTCCGACAAGTTCTAAGGCCGCAGCAGTGAAATCCTTGCGCATATTGGATGGTGTGGGCATCATTGAGTTGAAGACAGTGGCGTGAAATGTTGACCTTGTTTGTCGACCTCGGGCCTTCGGGTCGGTCCCGATCTGATCGATCTGATCCCTTGCTCTGCGAGTCCTTTCCTACCACAACCATCCTTTTCATTCAACCACGCAGTCACGGTGGCACGACGTTTTGATGCAGAGACTCCCAACAAAAATCACCACTCGGGGACCTTCCAACCAAAGACCAAAATTCATTCCAACACGGCCGTCGGCAGCCTGACGGCTCCCGATATCATATCGCAGATCTTCCGTGAATTTAATCACCGCCCCAGGTCCCCAACCTCGACTCAGCAGTGTGCCTCTCGCCGTATCATTCATTCATTGGACAGGATGCAAGCGGCTCCGCTTCGCTTCCGTCGTTACGACCGTTCGGATCGAATCATCGGCAAAAAACCTCTGGTGAATGCCCTACACTAAAATCAATTCAATGTATAGACTGCGTCGCCTCCTGATAATCCGGCGGACTCTCTGCGAAATTTTGTGAGTTCCCTCCCCCCGATTTTGCTTCTCGAATCTCCTCAACGGGTGTTGACGTCGAAAGAAAGCTGGGACCTCGTTTCCCCCGCTCCGAAGCAAAGCCGGAGACATCTACAGCCGAAGTATCCCTCGAATCCTAAATGGAAGACCTGGATTGAGCGCATGTCTGGTCGGTGGGACGCTGTGACTTACCCGCGCGGACCAGGGATTTAGGAGGGTCGAGACCGTCGTCGGTGCTGCCAGACCGGACATCTGACCTACCGAACCGTACTCGGAATCGGACGCTGGCCCGGAGCGGCCTACAGATACGGCTGTTTGCTCGCCTACCGCACTCGGACTGGGATGTTCAGCGGCGATAAGGAATGGGGTAGGCGTCGTGGATCCGTCGATTTCGAAGGCCGATTTCTCTCTGTCGCCGCACTTCCGGCTTCTTCTTCGCCAGAAGAAGAGTGATAATATGAGCGCCGCGAGGATGGCTACCACTCCCACAACAATACCTGCTATCGCCCCGGGTCCTAATCTAGCCCGGTTTCAAGTCGGAATACGTATCGGGTGAATTTAAACTGGGGCACTCACCTTACTTTCGAACTAGTCGAGGCACTTGTTGAGCTTGTGCTTCAGAGAAATGTCAGCCAATTGTATTGTTGCCTGGGGAAACCTACCTGATTGACGGGACGTTAGCAGTAATTGCGTAGTCGATTGATAAAGCTTGGCCAAAGGATTCCGGATCGTTAGTCACTTCGATTGTGTGGACCCCGGACCCGAGACCACTGGCGTGATACAGAGGGACTTGTGCCGTGTAGTTCGATTTCGTGGCGTTGTAGGAGGTAGCAGTACCATTGTCCAGCGAAACAGTATAAGGGGCGAGGTTTGGACCCACTTCGGTAGTGGTCAAAACATCGTACCCCGAGCTTGAACTGAATCTACCCACCTGCACCATAAAGTGTTACCTCGTCACCCTGTAATCAACTGTCAGAAAATGAACAGGCTTCAGCCAGCACACATACGATGAAGGTATACACGGTCGAAGCCTTAGAAAAGGTCGAACTAGGTTAAAGTTAGGTGGTTTCTGTCGTAGGAAGCGAATTTGGCTTACTGGCCGGTATTTGAACTGAAACCGGAAAGATTGGTTGTATTTTGAACCCATGCTGCTGCCGGTTGATATGAGAATGCCGAAGAGGTGTCTTCTACGGTGTCGAAGGTAATGGTCTCGCCAGATTTCCCTATGCTGCTCGTCCAGGTAATCTGAGGCCATCACATAAAATCGCGGATGGTTGAGTAGAATGAATGGACCAACGAAATCGAGGTCTAAGAAAGCCAGACTTGCATTCGTTCCCTGGTTCGTGATGGTTATCGAATGCGTCGTGTCAGCAAGATTGGTGGCGACAAATAGCGGCGTCTGCAAGAGAGAATCGTTGGCGAATCCATCATGCACCGTAATATTGTTGTCCAGTGCAACACTGAATGCGTTTAGTCGATACCACGGCAGATAAAGCACTGGCGCACACCTATATTGACCGTGATTCGGGCGCTTTGCACCGTATACCCATATCGCCGTCCCATTGAACGTAAAGCTAGCGTAGCTTCCCTGTGTATCGCATAGTGTGAAGGTGCCATTGGAGTAACTGGACAGGCATATGTTAAATCTCGGGGGACACGATGTATGCAGGACTCGCCTGGAGATGAGAGAATCGTCGATCCCTCCCGGTCGCCACCCAAGGCTGTAGCTGATCAAGGGACTCAGGTCGTCAATTGTGTGATTGGCTTTGGGCATGGCGGGCAAAGGTGGGGCGGGACTCGTAGCGTTGGTGGTGCTGGCGGACAAAGTCAGAGTAGGGTAGTGGCAGTGGCAGTGGCAACCCTATCCTTTGCGATTTGAAACGCTCCGCCCCACAACGCGGCTGAAACTTGAAATTATGACGGAGGATGGAAAGATATCTTTTCGCGAAACCTGGGACGCCTACGTCGAAACCCGCCATTAAATTCGCGAGCTGGTAATAGCAACATCGGCGGTAGTATTGCGAGCCATGCATTATTGAAAGAACCAAGTAAAAGAAGGAACGGCCCGGCCGGGAAGCTGTGCTCTCGGCTCACTTCGGGATGATCAACGATCATGGATCAATACACCTTTTTGGTCTCCTTTTTCGTTCCTTTTTGCCATTTCCCCGCCATTTTTGTGGAAAGAGAATAAAAAGGAACTCAAAAAGGAGGTAAAAAATGGCTACTGTGAACAGGTAGGCTGGAGGATTTGGAAAAAGGAGAGCAAAAAGGGAACTTCACTGAACTTAGATATCCACTAGGATATTTGGATGTATGAAAGAGCACATCACCTTTTCAGAGTGTATTTGAGAGCATAGGAACTATGTAACCCAAAAATAATCCAGTCGTCAAGGAGAACCAGTCTCAAGAAGGGAAATAAAAGGAACGGAAAAATAGCCCTTTTTTGCAAATGGATGCATCCGCCCTTATTTGACAGTCTTAGGGATAGTGCCCATTTTTCCAAAGTTTCCCTTTTTAAATACATTTTATTTCTCCTTCTTGATTCCCTCTTCAAAAAGGAGGATAAAAGGGAGTTGAAAAGGAGGCAAAAAGAACGTAAAAAGGGCTACGGTGAACAACCCTAATGGCTGTGATGCCGAAACAGCCGGACACGCCATGTTTCTGGACAATTTTAACTGTGGTTACTGTGGCCGAAGCGCAATTAAGGGGTCCCGAGATACACGAAATCTGATTTTGCTCAAGAGAACGCGACAGTTTCAAGGTTCGTCGGTTCAAGTAGCCGAAATGGAGTCGTAAGCTTCTGGAGACAGGGAACGAGAAGATGTGCATTAGTGTACTGAGATTTTTTTAGATAGTAAATATCCGCCGCGTAAAGATCTGATCTAATTTCTGAGATGTTGAATTTTTGCAAGAAACGAAACCTATCATTCAACATTCATGATTCTGAATTCAATGGTGTTCGATTTATGTTCAATCATTGAAGCTTGAAGCTTGATGCGTTGAGGTTGGTTCGTTACATGTAAATAAACGAGGAATACAACCTAGTACCTTTCACTTCTCTCTCAAAATCGGCCCGTATCCGGCTTATGAAGGCGTGGGAAGGCAACGCGTGAGCCTATCTCTTTTCCTCTTCCATTCTCTGACTCCTTTGCGCACCATGACATCGAGCTTGGACATTGTTCCCAAATCCTCGAGCTACCCAAATCTGATAGCAATCCGAAGGAAACTCCGGGGTTTGCCCAAACTCCTCCCAGGGAAGAGCCTTCCATACGAAAACAAAGTTGATGACGAACTCGTGTTCTATGAGTTCAGAGGAATCGGAACTCCGCCAGGGGATATCGGCCGCCCGGGGGATATTTACTGGGATTCGAGCTTCCCGTACATCCTGTATTTTTGGGGCGCTCAGGGATGGCAGCCCTGGAATCCGCAGGCCGACGTTGGATCTCAGCCATTGGCTCGACACCCCAATTTCGACAACCGTTATCTCTGGTTTCATGGCCATGGATTAAGCTGGCTCACCAATCGAGCGCTCACTGTCTCCGACTCATGCGTCGATCCGAAAAAAGCGCATGCGATGGACATGCAAGTCCTCGTTGATATTCTGCATTCCTCGCCCAGCACTCCAAGTCTTAGACTCCACTTGGGAGACAATCAGAAGCGACACGATGCAGAGGCTCACAGACGGAATTTAAACGGGATAACCGTTTGTGAGGCTCCAACGCCGCGTGCACGCCTCGTTCAACTCAGACGAAAGACCAAGAAGGTGGAAGTCTCCAGTGGGTCGCAGCCAAACATAGAGCCTGTAGAAGATCTACCTTCTTCCGGTGTGTATCCCCACCCGATCAAATAGCTGCGACACTCACGATGATGCCTTCAGTCGTAGCTATTCTCAGAGAAGGGATAAAGCAGCGTTCTGAGCTCGCGGCGAGAGAAAGAATGCGTACGTTCTGTTCTCCCCATCTAGGACTTGAAAGAAATTGATATCGCGTCAGTTTCTGCCCAGGTTGATACACTAAAAGAGGAGAGAAGCCTTCGTTTGGCGCTCGTGGAGAGGGAAAAATCTCGTATGTTCTGTCTTCAACGATCTATGAATGTAAAATTGATATTGCCCCCACCAGTTTCAGAGGAGGTTCAAACGCTCAAGAGTGATAATGTTAGTTTACAACTGCTGCTGGAAGAGGCAGGGAGGCTCCGTGAGTGCAGCCGCCATCGAGTGTCGCAATTTTCAACATAAACGTCCAGGGAACGCCGCCGACTTTTCTCATTTGATCGAGTGTAATTAATTTCTCTTCTACGGGACGTATTCTGACACTTGCGTCAATCGCCCAGCCGAGAACGCCTTCCGAGCTCTGAAGAGAAAACACGAGGAAGATCTTTATCGTGAGTGCAGCTACTACAGCGAGTTCGAAACCTGACTTTCGGCGGTTCAAGAACGGGATGACCAATTCGGGGCTCGCCATCTTCAAGGTCATTTTGATTGGTTTCACTCATGGATAACTAACTCTCAATTCGTTCTCTATTATTTAGCGTGCGCGAGGATCAAGGAGCTGGAGGAAGCACATGATGATCTGGAAAAAGCCCATAACGAGGATGTTGAGATTGCAGCAATGTGCGGTAAGTTGAACACTCAGCCGTTTGTTCACTCATCAGTCGTCCAATTGCAGAACGGGAGCTTCGGAAGGACCTCGAGGCAGGTGAGATATATCCTTGGGCCCGTCTCACGATGACTTGTTAAACATTCCTATGTAGCGGAAAACAAGGTTTATTTGTTGGAAAATAAAGTATTGCAGAGGGAAGTTGAGCTCAAGAAGGGTCTTCAGATAGTTGCGAGCAGTGTAGAGGATATTTGGGGAGACTTGGAGGAGGTCATTGACACCTAAGGCATACCTGGAGTGACACAGGACACCTTGAAGTTTGTAAACATACACTAAGTGAACAAAAAGAATGTCCGATGGGTTTATGACCATTTCCCAGTGAAGAAAGCAGAATATATCGGGATGCACCATCACAAGCGTCCAAATACAGGCCTTCGTGTTTTCTGGCCGAATCAATTATTTTTTTGTGGGGATTCCGAATCATTCAAAATTTTAGCCCCTTGGATGCCGATCAATTCCCCAAGTAAGACCATGTAAACGTATTCAGGCAATACCCTGCTTGCAAAGTAGTCAAAAACAGCCAAAATGGCTGTCAAACAGGGGAAAATGGCCAAAATGGTCACTTTGCGGCCGCCGTAGTGAGTTATTGTCTGTATATTTTTGCATGTTCCAGCTCAGGGAGCTCATCGGCGCACCCCAGGCTACAATCTGGGTAATTCAGAATTCCCCCCAAAAAATTATTGATTGAGCCAAAAATGGCGAATTTCCTTCTTCGGCCTGTTCTGATGATGCATCAATGTATTTTGATGCCATCGATATGAGCGGAACGACTCTCTCAACAATGTGACCTCTTGGTTTGGGCCGAAAAATAGCTTGGTCGCTCAGCCATGTCACAAAACTCATCGGACATTATTTTTGTCCACTTAGTGTAAGTTTCAATACAGACTACGTTACACCAGTGCTATACCCGAATCCTCCTCTACTACTGAAGTCCGTCATCAAAAGTCGTAACGATCATCCATGTCCATTCTCTCGTTCTTCAATCAAGTCCCAGGCAGCGTACCTCACCGCCATCCCATCTATCCACCACAAATCTAACAATGCGCGGGGTATAATCATGTCCGTGTCCATTAGAATTCACTCCAGGGAGCGGAATTGGCGGGGGTGGTGCCGCCCTGGTGTGTTACGGATCTCCGCATCCCCCTCGTAAGCCTCGCGACGAGGGAAGTCACGCGGGTGACGGCGGCGGGGTGCTCTCGACTCGTTAGCTGATGCCGCGTGAGGCTCACGGCGAGGAAAATCGCGGGGATGCCTCCGGGTTGGAGAGCTACCGTAAGAACGCCGCTGGGGTATATCCGCATCGGGAGAGAGGAGGAACTCTCTTGGATGTACACGTCCTTGTCTGCCCTCGACGACTGCGGAAGACGCACTGTCGCGGGAGCTTCCGCTGTCCATCCTCGACACATTGCTGCGCGGGATTATCGCGGCACTGGTCAGAGTGGCGGCGACGACGACGATCATGGTGAAGGAGAAACGCATGTTGGTTGATTTGTGTGATGGGATGGGATGACAGTTGTCTATGAGCAGGTAGATATCGTGATAGTAGCCGTTGTGGAACGAGATTCACTTGTGAAGGCGGTGACAAGGACAAGACCAAAGCGTGGATAAATGAGAGGCGGAAGACAAACAAGACCCAGCTTGTTGTAGGTAGAGGACGGCGAACAAGACCAAAGCTCGTTCGGGGTGAAGACTAGCTTGAGGATCCACTCCGCCCATCCCGCCTTTAAAAGGACTCGGCTGTGACGGTGACAATCGCGGACCATAACACCACTGATCGTCGCGTTTGATGCCGCCAGCGGCGGTCGCGAATGTATCTGGGGTGTTGCTGAGATGGACCCGGATATGCCCATAGATAGCCAGGTTAGACGCGGGGACCTTCAGTTTGATGACGGGGAACTACGGATAGGTCGAACTTATAACGATTCGAAGTGTTTCTAGATTTCGGGAGCATCGTGTCATCTGAACGCCGATGATACAGGGGCTAGCCGTCAACTCAGAGATGGCCCAATGAGATCAATTCGAGGAAGCAATTCGAGGAAGCAGGAAGTTTGGTTTAGTTTCACAAAAGCGCTGCAACCAAACAACGCTCAAACTGCAGTTGCTAGCAACCAGCGGCAACCAAACCAGTGGTACAACAGTTGACGACCGTTGACCATGAGACTTAAACCCGTCCTCCACTACTCTTGATCAAAGGGGTCGGTTACAGCTGTATCTGTGCGTGCAGTGTCATATGTGTAGATTCGAAACTGAAATGAATTCCACCCGTAAATCTTACACTATTAGATGCGGGCTACGGGTCGCGGTTGCCGCACGATTCTACCACATACTGCTTGGCACGTCGCTGCTCGGAGCCTCCAACGCCCTCAACATCTTCCGGAGCTTCCCCGTCCAAATTTAACTTGGGCAGGTGGTCAGATGGGACGATAAGTTGCTTAAGTTCCGGTGCTCACTTTACCGCGATCAGCTCCCGCGTTTATAAGTGCCACCGCAGCTTCCGCATGCGCTGAATCCATCGCGAGGTGAAGAGGTGTATTTCCTGGACTACATTCAATGACGGGCGGGAGCGGGAGCGAGCGGATTACCGATCCGATCCGCGTTGTTGAGTCGCGTCTTGTTGGGAGGTACGGAGGAATCCAACAGCAATCGAATGAAGCCTAGGGATCCCGTCGTTGCCGCACGATGGCTGCATGGGCGAGTCAAAGTGAGCAATGCGCCACCAAAGGATAAATATCGCACAGAGCCACTTGGTTGGCCTTATCTTTCGCGTTAATCTGAAAGCATCGAAATGAGCTGGCAACATTCCATGGCAGAAAGTCATACGTCTGCTCCTCTGGCGATTAATAGCTTTCCGATCTGAGACGAAAAAAGAAACGTGATCGGAAGCGGCGTCAAGGAGGTCGCCTCGGACATACATCAATTCGAGACTTGGAGGCGGCATAATGTCTGGGACGAAATCAATAGTAAATCTGTGTGCAGAGCAGTGACATACAATGGAGTGAGGCCTTTATTATTCTTCCTGAAAATCATTGAAAGGGCGTGTAAGCAAGGATGAGAAGAGCCATTACTTATTCACATCCGCCCCGGCACCTACAAGTTCCTGGACGATTTCGTCATGACCTGCGCTAACTGAAGACCTCAATAGAAGTAGAGAAGCACGAGATGCTTGTTACCGGCGATGTGGAGAGGCGTCCATCCGCTGTTGTCGACCAAGTCCACTTCCGCCTGCTTATCGATGAGGAAGCGGACAATGTCGGTAGATCCGGAGGAAGCAGCCCAGTGAAGGGCAGTACGTTCGTCCTGGGGAGATCTCAGATGAATTGGACCCGGAGCGCAAAGAAGGGCCGTACCACATCGAGGCTGTTAATTAACTTGGGATTCTCAGAGATCAGTGAGCGAATGACATGGAGTTGATCTAGACAGATAGTTGAGACACCACCAAAAATAAATGCATTGAGTACGAACTGTTCTGTGCTGCAGTGTGAACGGAAAGAGACATGAGAGGAGGAAGAGAAGGACGCGTCAGTATCGTCACGCAAATCACATGCACGTGTTCCGTTACACATTTTCTTGTCGAGGAGCCGAGCTTACGTCACCACCTCCCGCGGCTAGTCTCTTTCCCTCATTACTCTTGCTCGTTCGACTGCATCCCATATTTCTGCGCAAAGAGGATGCCTTCAATAAGCCTGACTGCTCCAGCCGAACTTTCCAACAGTTCCCACTCTCTTCTGCCGTTCCTCCAGTCGCAATCCCAAAGTACTCTGACTCGTTTGTATCAACGACCGTCCTCATGTCTTTCGATATTCCGGTGGAATACTCTGTGTCTAGCATCAATTTATCTTTCTGACTGGTCTCTTTCAGGCTCTTGGCACCTCTTCAGCAGCAGATCGTCATGAATCTTCTCTGGCTTGAATCCGCTATTGCTTCGTCGACTATGGCCGCCTGGGTGGTTCGCGACGGGAAAAAGTATAGGAAATATCATCGTACCTTTCTCTGTTTATTTACAACTCGGGCCCTCAGAAATTACGACACTGCATTGTCGACTTTGTTCCGCCTCCATATTTTATCCACCTCCCCGATCAAATTGGCCTTGAACCCCACATTCAAGACGAGCTTTCGCCAGGCACTGACAGGGGGGTAAGGCGAAAAGTATGATTTGTGTACATTCCGACCTCACCGTCTCTTCCAGTGGTGCCACTGGGAGCTTCGGTGTTCCGGCGCCCAAGGACGACAAGTACCCACCCATGGGTATCGACGGGCTGGATGGCTACGCACTCGAACGATGGGAGGTGGGCTCTCCGCGAATTTATCAGCATTATTCCTTAGACCTTCCTGCCTTAGACAATCCTGCACTATATGGTCTCTTCTGGAACGGGCCAAAATTCCATGCGGCCGTCCAAAGACGTTCTATATCTTCTGCAGCGAAGCGGTCTCATGGCTAGTCCTCAGTAGGTACAATTTCTGCTTCATTCTTTTACATTGTCACGCCATTTCCCCAGCGGTTCCCTCCAAATCACGTCGGAAGGCTTCCAGTTCCTTCTCCACTCTCCGCACGCACAGCTGTGGGATCTCTTGCTCCAGTACTTACGCATGGCCGAGGTGAACCTAATTTACGATATCTAACCCATCCCTAAACGTCAGTAGGAGCGCAGTATGGATCTGGTAGAAGTCTTGAGTTTTCTATTCATGCTATCGACAATGGAGCTCGGTAGAGTAAGAATGCTGGCCATGCCTGATGAAAACCACTGATCGTATGACCCCAGGAATATTCGACCGAGGGGATGAATGACACACAGACGGCTGCCATGACCCAAAAGGCCATGCTGAACGATCTCCGCGATTACGGCCTCCTATGGCAGCGCAAGGTACGGGCATGTACAGCGGCGCAGCCTCGCCTTCTTCTCTCACTCCTTTCATTCCAGCCTTCTTCGCGACGTTTCTACCCCACGCGTTTGGCCACCACACTCACATCTTCCTCACCTCCGCTTCCCACGTCGACTGGCCCAAGCTCCGGTCCCAAAGAAGGATTTATTGTCCTTGAAACTAACTACCGGATATACGCGTACACAGGTACCACCTCCGTGTTCCTCTCGTTCGCTCTGTAGCCTACACTAACTAAATTCGCACAAGATAATCCGCTCCAAACAGCCGTCCTCAATCTCTTTGTAGCTTTGAAATACCGGTTTCCTAACCTAGTTGTCGGCTCCATCACCCGGGATAGTGTTAAGAAAGCGCTGAGTAACGGTATCTCGGCAGAGCAGGTCTTGTCGTCTCCCGTTACACTTTCCAGAGGCACGTTAACATCTAATCCTTTAAAATTCAGATCATCAGTTATCTAATAGCTCATGCGCACCCACAAATGAGAAAGAACGTACGGGGTATCCCTTCCGTACTCCCCGCGTCGTGCTAAAGCCGCACTCATCCCAGAATCCCCTGTTGCCCGTCACAGTCCAAGATCAGATCCGATTATGGGAGCTCGAGAAGAATCGATTAAAGTCTCAAGAAGGTGGGGGACTCTTTGTACACGGTTTTTTGTTATTAATGGTGGCCATCCAGGCTACCTGTATACTGCGTTCACATCGCCAGGCGATTACGAGCTGGTCCTGAATTATGCCAAACAGCTCGACGTTGTGATGTGGGAGAACGCCGCGAAACGTTGCTTTTTCGGCAGCCTCGACGGACACGCGAACATCAAAGAGTTCATCGAGAGGCGAACGGGCGGAAACGCGTAGTAGGTTGACCATCTTAATATGTTAATCAAATGAGTATGGGAGATCTTTTTTGCGTGGGCGTTCGGGAGAGAATCACAAATATCCCCCAACCTGACGGGACCATCAAATCCACCGAAATTCAATGAACCAAACTCGTTGAGAAGACCGCAGTGAGTCCCGGTGCAATACCTGTTCTCCGACGCTTTACCTCGGCCTTCTCAAACAGGGAACCATTTTATACTTTGACGTGAACGGTCTGGAGTTTATGGCTTGACCAATGGTGTAACCAGAACACCACGGCGCCGACCCATACGGTCGGTCCCCTGTCATCGTGTAAGTAATCCCCATGAAGTCGCCGCAACAGCGTTGGGCCTCGGACGGCAGTGTAGCATGCGGCAGCGGCAATCTGCTATCCCGAATCGCGCGGAAAGTTCATGTGGTGTGTTTCTCGCTCGCTCATGCCGAACAGTCAGAAGCCCTCCTCACCGTCCCGCTTCAGGAGATTTAGATCACACATTTATTTTTATGAAGTACTATCGATATCAGGACGTACTGTAGGTATACTGACAAGCGGATGTATTAAGTGATCAGAAGCACAAAGGAGAAGTGACCCGTGGTATTTTACAGAAAATGAAACGGAGTGTCTGTCCGAGGTGTGTCGCCTAATCAAGAATCGTGTGCACTGTTGGTCTAAGAATCCCCGTATTCGTCGGCGTTGGAGTACTCCTCGGGGCTGGACATCCCGCCAGAGCTCGGAGCGTACGATGAGCCGTACGAATTCAGACTGGACGGCGACGAGAATGATGCCTGCGACGAGGCCATCCCGAGGGAGCTAGTGCTATTTGTGGACCATCCGGAGTTGTACGAGTGCGATGTCATGGGCCGATGATATCCTTGAGGGCTGTACATGGGAGCTTGCGCTGTCGGAGCGGTAAACGGGACATCGGAGTGGTGGGGGCGGCTGTCTTTGGTGCCGTCGGAATCCCCCGCAAGCAACCAGGGCAAACGCGAACTGCCTTCACGGGTCTCTCCGGAATGGTGCCCAGCGTATCTGGAATTTATAACCGCCGAGGCGTCGGGGTCCCGTCGGTGTGATGGGATCTGAAGCGGTGTGGGATATGGGTTGCTGGATCGAGTGCGCGAACGATCGACGTAAACGCTGGAGGTGGGTGGCGAGGATGGCTGGTACGTCTCGCCCTGCCAACGCGCGGTAGAGAGACTCCACGACTCCGAATGGGTTGCGTCCCGGCGGCTCGATGGGTAATGGTGCGACGAATGTGAAGAATGCGAGGACCATGCGTCGGGGCGGAGGGTAGCGACTGGCACCGACCAACGGTCGCTATGGCTTGCCCTCGGATAGACCGCCGCGTTGTGCGAAGACACGGGGTATAGCGCAGTGCCAGCGAATGGATTATCAACTGGGGAGCCTGGGTTGCTGCTGTCCGAGCCCCAGGATGTCGGGGAAACGGAGACGCTGTAAGTCTCGTCCTCGATTTTGCATTCGACGGTGTCTGTTGTTTCCTCTGATTCACTGTTGAATATATCTCAGCGCTTGGGGTGAGCAAAACGAGAGGGTCCTTACACAAGTCGCGAAGTTCCGTCCGGAGCTTTTTCAACCTTAGGAGGAACGCGGAAATTCGTCGATCGAAAGAGGCGGGCATCCATCGGGAGGTTCATGATGTCGGCACGGGTAGTCGGCCTCTGGAAAACGGATTAAGATTTGGGAGCGCAAGGACGGCGAGTCAGCAAACCTTGAGCTTTCCAGAGTGCTGATCGCTCGAAGTATAATAAGAAATTAGGTGAAGGTCGGACCCCTCAATGGTGACAGTAATGGTCTGAATTCGGTGAGCACGCCGCACGAAGACAGAAAATCACTGAGCATACCTTCTTTATTAATCCGTTGGGTTTAAAAGTTCCATGTTCGCTAGCCTGGAGGGCAGCGACGGCCATAAGTGCATTGCGGAGTTGCGCCAGTGATTTGGGACGCACAGTCATCGGCCGGGATTGCTCGTCCGTGGGGTAGAGTTTCTTGTGGCTGCCGCGACTGTTCGTCCTCTCGTTTATTTCGCGGTACACCTGAACGAGGGTCGATGAGGTGTGCCGTATTTAATAATTGAACCTTTCGTACTCACCAAAAAATTGCCGACGATGCGCGACGGCGACCAGAGCAGACCATCTTGAGAAAGTGGCGCCGCATCAGCATCCACCTTGACGCTTTGCTTGAACACAGCCCACCTGTCCAACGCTTGATGCCGCTTTCTTCAACGCTGAAGACGAAGACGGCGCCGCTCTTGATCATGGTTCTGCGCTCGGCATCGTTTAAGCGACGGGTAATGCGAGGAATTACCCCTTGTCGGGCTGCATGTATAAGACGCAGAGCGTTCATGGTGGTTTCGACGGCACCATAGAACGGCGGGATATCGGTCGGGTGGGAGGAGCTCATTTAGACGCTAAGTTTGAGGTTGTCGGACAATCAGCGATGGGGATGAGCTTACGAGGTACGCCCTTTATCCCAGTTTCGCGCGTTCTTGTGGACAATCATAAATTTGATCTTCTTCTGAATCAATGGCTTTGGCCGCAAAAGTCACCCTAGTTTGGACACTACACGATGCGGGATCGGGTCTTCCGATTAGCGTCGTAACGTTACCTCCGAAGCCTGTTTACTTGACGCTGTGGCCACACTACGCACATTCCAGCACCGGGTGTATCTGCTATTATAACCAATTTCCGTTGTTCTCTCTAACAGAGAGCAGCCCTCTCAAGATTGGATTTTAACGCTAGACTTTTGAATTGGCTGATTTAGCTCCTGTGCAGATCTGGGATCGCTTGTACCGTCCCGTGTCCACCGGGATTCTGTGGGCTATACCCGATTCGATACATGTAATCTTCTTCATATTGACCTTCTCAGCACTTTGAACAGAAGCTTCCGGAGATTCCGTGTGTCATTGGAACATGCAGCTCGTGGATGAGCTCAGGCGTGAGGCCCTCATTTTTAAGACGCCGGTGGAGCAAGGTTCTCAACCTTAACATGTCAACTCCTGCCCAACACCGCATCTTTCCGAGGTTTTCACCGGTCAGTCCATGGATACATCCATATATTCAAGTACCTGACCATGGATGCTACATTCATCCCCACGAATGTACCGCCGTTGCGGACCGATCCTTAATTTGCAAGACCCGTTCCATCACGTCTTCCATTCTCACAGGAGACATCCATTCCGGGGTCGTCTTTGGCCGTAGTTTACGTACAGCCATACTCGACGCTCGCCAAATCGAGTGATCCCTGTCGCATCATTCCACCCGGCTTTGCCCGTCTAGGGCATGGCAATGGGATTGTCCGATCCGTCACCCGTGTTGGTTTTTTCAGGAGGGGCGTCGGAAGTTTCGTCACCATTCTGATTCCAGTTTGCAAAATAACGCCCAGCATTTGCTCCCGTGTTGTCTCACGCTCATGCCGCTGGAGACAGAGTTGTGGATTCTCGGGAAATTAACACATTCCCCTTTCCCCAAATAATTATGTATACAGCTGTGACGTCCCCGTTCCAAATTGGGAAATGATCCAAGTCAAATACAATCACTCGGAGAACGTCAACCTCGTTTGCGCCAGTATCCGGGAATTGGCAACCAAGTTCAACTGACAGCCGAGGTAGTGGTTATTTGAGACTTGAATTCTGAGCGGAGTCGGGCTCCCGGGCTTCGATTCTACGACCAACGTCGACATGGGAGGCTGGAGATAGGAGGGAGATGAGTGTGAACCGGTGATACGGCCGTTATAACTTGTCGCACGCCATATTTGAATAGGGTGCCGCACGGGTGCCATTGTTCTGGGATCCCTGTCCCATCCATTGATGCAAAGTCTGTCCGTAATCGACTGGCACACCTCGGCAGCGTCCTATGAGCCGCCCCTGAAAGGCGTGATATCTGATGCAAGCAAGCTGCTGCTGAGCACGCCGCACGAAAACCGGGAGGGAAGAACAACGTCCCCACTGCCCTCAGCCATAGGTTCGGGGGGATGTAGGCCAGTGATGCTCTCGAGGGTGATGAAACGAGTGATTCGCGTGGACTTCGAATAGGTTCCTAAAAATAAAAACACAAACGCGTGGGCAAGAGTATTGTGGAAGACGTATCGACCTCCCCAATGGCATGCACCGCCGAGGGTGCCAAGGACGTAGACAATATCTCTCAATGGAGCAGTCTTTAACGGTCCGGCGGAGTCTTCATCTGACCATTTTAATGTTAGTTCGCCAGGCCTTGAATCTCGACCAGACTAACTTGTTCATAAATTCAATTCAAAATAAAATAGTCATGTTGCAGCGCACTTTGTTCCCTTCCGTACGATTATCTCGAAATATAGAGAAGGGGAAGATATATAATGCGGAGCGTTCGGAACGGAATCCATGACTATAAGGATACCTGCGAAAGAATCTGTTCTTCGGGTTGGAAACGGCTCACTGTGCAACCTGCTACGTTCAGCGGAGAGTTTTTGCTATCGTGCATCTCCCAAGTTCCGGAGCTATCTCCGCTATAATAGTTATATTTGGGTTAACGCTCTCAGCTATCACTCCGCCAATGGGACTTATATCGATATGATTGAGTCAATCACCTGAGCCATACCAAATGGCTCTGGCTCCTCGAAACACCGGTCCGGATGAAGCGGATAGAGATTTAGATGTCACAGGCTAGGCAGGAAGGATCAGGTAGATGCGGAGGGATACGAGCCGAGTGCCGTTTTACTTCGCATTCTGTGCCTAGATCCTTAAGAGTCAGATTTTGTGTCGACGAAGGGACGTGCGAGACTTACATCGGTTCACCAATCTCGTTGGTCAAGCTTCAGCTAAGAGTGCAGGAATTCAAGCTGATGCAAATATCTAGCAGTCAAGGAATCAAGTCTGGGATTTTGGACGAGAAGTTGAGAGGAACCTTGTTTTTTGAAGAATCTTGCGATGAAGTTTGAATGAAGTGGTCGTTTGTCTATCCACAAGGTTACTAGAGCCTTAATCTCCATTCTCCGTCGTCCCGGCCAGCGATTAGTAATCATACTTGATGAAGTGGATAAACGGCGAATGACCTTTTCGGGAAAGATAAATGATGGTTTGATGCCGGGTTCAACATCTGCTGGACGTTTCAATAAATTTGGCCCTAGACGAGATAAATCCATCAGCCAAATTCCAGTTCCTCAAAGTTGTGCGTCCCGTCCCCTCCACTGAGTAATATTTACCATCAATTTGGCGTTCCGAATTCAGTTCGGGGACGAAATCATCATCGGGCGAGTCGTCGAGATCACGGAGTGTGCGAAGCTCTTGTTCCGAGGGCACGTCAAAGATAATTGAGGTCCGCATGGGGAGAGGACGGAACGCAGCCCAGGTTGTCCAGACAATCAAAGACGGCGTCGGCACTAAAGCTTATTCGACATAACAAATCATTTTCACAGCCCGCAGCACGGAAAGTGGGACCGGGAAGTTGGCGTGGGTCTCAACAAAGCGCTGGCACTGGAAACGGAATGTTGGTACCAGTTTGAGCTAATTCGCGAAGCGGGTGGATCAACGTCGATCCCGGTGGCGATGAGTGCTTCGCGCCTCAGGTAACTTCCTAATAAGCCGACTGCGGGGGCGGCAACATAGACGGTGACCGGAGTAGGTAGGGTGATGGGCATTGCAAGTTGTTACAGTACATATCACAGCTCGTCTGTAGGGTCCCAATCCGTCACGAGTGCTGCATAATCGGTTAGAATGAGCCGCGTGCGAGTGGAAGACGCTCACCTTCGTCCAGTCCGTCTAGGTCTTGAACTTCTTTCTGGTCCAACTTGAAGTCAAAGATATTTGTGTTGGAAACGATTCGGGTTTTCGAGCTGGATTTCGGGATAGCGACATAGCCCTGATGATAACAAAACCAGTCAACGACCGCGGGCGCACGGCGGCACAACACGTTACCTTCTGGAGGGAGTAACGCAGGAGGATTTGGGCAGGTTCCTTGTTATATTTGCGGGCGAGGAATACGATTGACGGGTGGTCGAATCGTAGGCCGCGAACCAGCGGCGCCCAAGCCTTCATGACTTGAATTAGAAAAGGCGGCAGACCCAACTCGACATACATAACTTACCTCTAGGACGATCTTCTTGGGTCCTTGGTTTTGACAGAAATCGACAATATCCGACCTCGTCATGAACGGGTGAAGGTCGATCTGCAACCCATTAAACATGATTTTGGATGTCATTGAAACGAGACGGACCTGATTAATCACTGGAACCTCCAGGCCTAAGTCGATGATTTCTTTGAGGTGCCGAATGCCAAAGCAGCTAACGCCAATGCTCTTCAATAAGCCTGTCTTCAATGAGCCGTTCCTGATTAAGCCTTTGTTTTTGGCGTCACAAATCGCGCGCCAGGATTCCTTCCTGACTTCGGGACCACCGAGTGGACCGTGAATGAGATATAGGTCAATATATCCGAGCCCGCATTCATCCAGAGAGAACTGGATAGCCTCGATCGTTTTTTCGTACCCGTCATTGAGCATCAGCTTGGTCGTATAGAAGATGGCCTCGCGTGGCGTCTTGGTGTCCTTGCAAAAATCCAAAATCGCCCGGCCGCACGCGCTTTCATTGTCATACCAGGTCGCCGAGTCCTACGACGTGTGAGGCTCCAGAAGAAACACTCAAATCGATCGACCTACGATGTGCCGGTACCCTGCCTGTCGGGTAGGGTTTGAGAACGGCGGAAACGGATTTGAGCACGAAAATACCTTTAGGGCATACTGAACGGCATTGTAGGCTTCCCCACCCTCCTTCTTCAGTTCGTACGTTCCTGAGAAGGGTCGATACCTCCACCGATTGCCCCCGGTTTCCCTTGCTCACCGATTTCACGACTTGTTCACGACCGTTGGCGCAAATTTCTCTTTCCAACGGATATTTTTCGCCTGGCTCATTCTATGCACAGATGTCCTCATCGAAATTTCATCCCATTCAAGGAACGACGGCCATCGCCGAACCGTCAATGGCGGGATTTGTGTGGACGATTTCCTTCTCCCGCCCTCGTCCCCTGATTTTTTGAATACGCTTCTCCCTTCCAACAGATGGGAAAAAAAAAGAAAGGCGTGCCTCAACTTCTGCGGCTCCCGACGGCACTCGGCTGCAGTGTCGCTGTCTCGGAAGCACTCTACGCAACGTCGTCCCTCGTCCCTAATTACAGGGTGTGTTTCAATGTGCTCTCGCAGGGAAGGGCTTCCCGGGCGTGATTCTTTCGCCAAATGCGAGGATCGTCGATCCCGTGGCGTGCTCCATCATCTGAAATTTTCATTTTTCACAGCGACTAACCATTGGTGGCTTTTGGCCGCATCAGGACGCGCCACTGAAAGGTCCTGGTGATCAAATTGTCACGTCGTTCTCCGGTCCACTCTAACTGATTCGGGGCTCCTGTGTGGACAGCCTGTGCTGCGCAGGTGTCTTTCTGGTTCTTCCGCGTTTACTCCGGACGCAAGAGTCCGAGTCTCGACATGAGATCCGTCCTCCTGATTCTCTGGGAGTTCTGGATTGAGTCTGGCGCGTGTGGCTCACGGAATGCGCCGAATTGCACCCTTCTCTTCAATTGTGTGCAGCGGCGGCATTCTCCGTTCACATCCCATTTGCAAATTGACGCTGTCCTATCGTTACCAGCCCATGTCAGGCCTGCAGCAAATGGACAGGCCGAGATTGGGCAGAGATGCCTCTTGCGGAAGCCGAGTTCGAACATTTGCTGATCCACGGAGTCTATTCACGGTAAGAATAGCAATTCGCATTCCAGGAACTCGGTGAGACTAAGCTTTTTAAGGTGTTACCCTATTTTTGGGTCAGCCTCAAGTCGGAATTCCTGTTGATAGAAATCACTGCTAATCACCGGTAGGTTTTTCGAGGTACTCTCTTGAACATTTAAAATGGGGCGAGCCTTACATTCCTTTGAACCGCTATGTGTGGACAGACTCGCGCGCGCTTGTCCCCACCACGGCCGACCTGTGTACCTCAGATCGCAGATCTGGTTCCTGTCTGCATATGCATAGACGTGCTCCTCCCAGTGTGTGGGGGCTCTTGTGGGCTTTTGAGTTCACCAATCACAATTCCGTCTAATTCGAGACACATATATCGACGCCGTCCATAAACGTTCCCCAGCCATGACCGCTGATCCCTCTACGAGCCAGGCTAGGATGGATTCTGGTGGCGTCTATGGTCGTGTGCGGGGAATCTGGGATCACATCGCGTTCCACTTGGGTCGATATTGAATAGCAACACGACCGCGGCAGCGCCTGTGCGGGGGGCGTGTTAATACATTGTGAAACCGCGGATTGAACCGTAAATACGCAATGGCCCATGGGACGGCTACGGTTGGCGATAGCAAGGCAAAGTTCAAGCCTCCTTCACCCCGTCCTGGCACTTTACGCTGCTTTTTTTCACCTCTCGTCATGCAAGGAATCAAAGTGGATTCAAGGTTGCTTGCAGTACTCACAGACTGTTCCTTCAATAAAGCTTTTCGAATTACCGTTCAATTGTATTTTCGTCACGTGCTAGCGCCACCCAATTCTTGCGGTGATCCTCAACCTTACCTCTCGCTCCCTTTCTTCTCCGATTCAGAATGGCCTCCTCGGCGCTCCCACTGAAAGTAACGGCTACACCTGCCAAGGAGAGCGAGCGAGACAAGACACCCACACCCTCCATCAAATCAGCCGCCTCAAAGGCGACTATCGGCCCAGGCGACATCTCGAGCCCACACGAGCTCACCGCTTTTGTATGCGCTCATTTTGGATGTAATCAAGGGCATTTTTGACCTCAGATAGGTCGAAACTCTACTGGAGCAACTAGATACTAAATTCGACGAGATGTCGACCCAGATTCTTGACAGAAGTGCGCCTGACGCGCGTGCTATTGGGATTGTCTGACCTTCCAATGCAGTGACACAGATGTCGACGCGGGTCGACGCTCTCGAGGCTTCCATCCAGGACATCATCAACGGGGACGTCAGCGTGCCACAGTCGCCCTCACCGATACCAACCTCGGGTACGGGAATACGGAGAAGTGGAAGTGAGCTGTAGATTTATTCAATCCTATCTATTCGGATACATCTGTGCGTTCGTCTCGTCTCTTGCACTGCCCTTCTTCATTTTTTTCAGGGCTGTACCAGTATTTTACAATCAATAATGATTACAGACCCTCCCTTCGTCCTAACCATTGAGACACTGTTCCCCGCCAACCTATGGGGTGTATGCAAGCCCCTCTTGGCCCGGTACGACCTCCATTCCACGTCAATCTCAGACCCACACACCGCTCTCTCATACTCCAAAGTCTCAGACATCCGCACCCCCATAATTATGGCCTACTCAGACAGGCAACCCATTCTCTCTCTCCATCATGAACACCCTCATCAAGCTTTTACCTCGCCTCCGTGGACGGGAGCAGAGGCGCTCTTCGCCTTCCGCAGCGACGAAGCGCCCAGTGAAGCAGCCGCAGCCCGTTATCTTCGATGGCATTCTCGACATCTCAAAGGAAGCCAGCGATGCTATCGCAGCGGACGAACGACAGGCATGGCTGGCATTCGAAATCGCCTTTCCCCCCAGGTCGCCCAGCGAGTCCGGGGGTTCTTGCGGGCCCGCCGGGAAGATGCACGAAGCATCCTCGCAGACCCCTAGCCCCCCTTCGTCTTCGTCTTCTCCGCTCCCTCCATCCCCACTCCCTGTCTCAGGGGCCGCCGACGCTCCGTCCACGCCAGCACCGCTCCGCGATGTGCTGGCGAGCGAGCTTAGCAGGCGCCGCAACTTCAAAGGCCGGCCCCTAGACACCCGGCTCCCCATCCCGCCCATGCCGACGACGCCGCCCCCGCGCCCCCGGACGTCCTCCTCCGAGTCTTCGCCCCGCAGCCTCCGCCGCCAGCCCCGCTTCACCGACCTAAACACCGCCTCCCCTATCCGCCGGTGTCGCACCTTCCCCCTCTGCAAAGAACCTGCACCCCGATCGACGCGCGCTCCGCGGTCGCTGGGCAGTCCTCGAGGGCAACGAGGATGTGCAGGAGGGAGAGGAGCAGCAGCCGCAGCACCAGCGGAGCACGACCCCGCCCGGGACCCCGACGACGCTCGTGTTTCCCATGCCCCCGCGTGCGACGTTCACCAAGCGTGCGCCGCTCGCAGCAATGCTCAATAGCGCTACGCGCGAGATGTTCACGATCGAGGAGACTGGCGCGGGCATCGAGCCGCTCTGCATCGTCAAGCGCATCTCCGGCGCCACCGCCACCGCGCCCAGCAGTCCCGCCGCGGCGGCCCCCGCTCTCGCGCCCGCGATGGACGCCCTCCTCTCGTCGCTCGACGACGTGTACGCCGAGTTCCACGAGGGCGACGCGCTGTCGCTCGTGTCGATCTCACTGTCGTCGGGCGACGAGGACGACGGCGAGGACGTGCCCGACCTCGATGGCGAGGGGGGCGCGTGGCGGAGCAGGTATGCCGGGGCGGGGAGGGACGTGTACGCACCGGTGTGGGGCGCGCCGCCGCGCGAGCGCCAGACGTGGCCGTGCTCGTACAGCTTCCTCGCGGGGCGCACGCACGCGCTGGAGCGGTACCGCGTGCAGGGGTCGCGCTCGCTGCCCGACCTCTCTGTGGAGCTGCTCGACCTCTCTATCGAGCTGCCGGAGCTCTCGCACTTTGAGGCGTGGGCATAGCGGCGATCCGTGCAAGCGACGCGTAGCTCATACTAGCAGTCCTTGCAAGCGGTGCATAGTGCCATTGTGTATGAGGGGTGTGATTTCGTTTCTTTCGTTCTTTTACTCTTTCATTCGGAAAACATTAATGTCTGTTGTACACGGCTGCTTGTTAGCGCCACATACTGCTGCTCTGCTATCACTACTACCTAATATCACGATCTTTCGTTCTTTATTCTTTGGCGACGCGCGGACGTGTGCGTTGGGGTCGAGGGTCGAGCGAAAGAAACGTATCATGGGCGAAGCCGTGCCGCGGTCCTCAAAGCTTCGAGTCAAATTTCGCGCGCCATGTCACAATGGCCTCTGAATCTACCATATACGCGTTGCGCTCTCCTTGACGGCGGCTAGCACATACAGCGGTGACTGGATTCCCCATGAAGGTTGGTGATTCTGTCACACCCTTGACGCTTGTCTTTCCGTCGAGAAGTCAGGACGGACGTTGTTGCTACAAGGACTATTGTACACGCCGAGTACAAGGTGCCTTACCCTGCGTTTGAGTATACAGTTCCTCTTGAGGCTAATCGCGGGAGTGGCTTGCGTTTTAAGGGCGTTTGAACGGAGGTGTGCACGATCGCGCTGAGCATTAACACTCTAACGGGATCAAGAGTTACGGGCCGTCGAGGAGCGGGTGTGCGCGCTGCTCCTGGGTGCCAGTGACGAAAGGGTATACGCTCGAGTTCTATGAGCTCAGCACGGCCGTCCTGTCGTGGGCTGATATCCAGCATTTTCCCGCTGTAGTGCGCGCTGTAGCAGGGGGAAATCCATATTAACGAGTCGATGTTGGTGCCCAACGTCGGCGGGATTTGGCCGACGTTCAGACAAAATGAGCTCTGTCTCGGGCTCCCAAGGTTACTTCCAGAACCTATAAGGATTCCAGACACAGACACGGAACACGGAATTCAGAGCATCGGGGCTCCGTAATTATCAATGCAACTCTGTATCTGGCACACGAATCCCAGCGTGATTTGGAGGTCCTAGGCCCACGCTTGGTCCATTCCAAATAGAGGACTTGATATATTTTCGGTATCCCGATACGAAGAGCACCTGTGTCCCCAGATTTGAATCAGAACAGACATGACAGGCCCCCCGGAGAGTAGATCAGGAGGCAACGTGTAGCATGTTCTCGCGCTAGTGCTGCATCGTGGTGATGTTGAGGTCCACTAGGGTCCACTCGTTTTGGGAGACAAAATAAAGGATCGCATGTTCGTACAACTAAGTAGCAGGTGTGGATCCCTCGAGGAACTGGGATCATTTGAGAGAGTACCCGGGTAGACCCTGCATGACTTGCCAGTGATGGGTAAGGGCACGAGCAAAGAACGGCGATCAGAGAAAACATAAGGCCGCATTGAAGGTTCCGAATCCGAAAGGAGAAGGCAAGGAAGTGTTTCCCGTGATTCCCGCGCCCATGGCGTCCTCCGGCGCCTCCAGCTCGTCCTCGCCGTCGTCGACCCCGGAATATATGCGCGACCTCGTCTACACCTCGGCGTCCACCCCATTTTTGCCCGAAAAACAAGGTCGACCGTTCAGAGTAATCACGCCTGCGTTGCACCAACAGAAGCGGAAGCGCGACTTGCTCGACGCCGGCGCAGAGCAGGCCCACAGCTATCCTGCAGGCGAGATGAGCCAGTTCCGTGTTGTCGTGCGCCCGCCCTTGGTCCCAACCTCCCCGGCATCTTCGTTTGGACCTAGCGGAAAACTTAAAGCGAAGCCGGTATGTCTGTCACTGCGCATCTATATATACTCGAGCGCTTTCGAGGGCAATCTGGCTATCTGCTGGACTTTGTTAAAGGATGCAGTCAATAGTGGGGCACACCGTCCACCAGGGCTGCTCCGAGAGGGTCTACTTCTCCCCACAGCGCCGTTGGCGGTTTGCCGGTCTTGGCCTCTTCCTCGCGCTTGTAGTAATTCGCAGCAGGGACATACATCCTTGTGGGCTAGTGGCGAACGACAAGGAGGCGTGTCCCGCACATTCTTACTCTCCAGAGAGATGCTGCACGACATCGCAGAGGGTGGGCGCCTATGCGTGACCTGGCTGCGGATTATCGAGCGCGTGGAGGAAGCCACAACCGTCCAACCGCCAACTGCAACGCCTTTCGTTTTATTCCTGATATTCCTGCCATTCCATGTCCCTCGCCGGACTAACGACCTTGATATCTAGCCCAAAACCTACACCAGTAGCGAAGAGCTCCTTGCGGCTCTCGCAAAAACCTGTTTGGAAGATCCCGAGGTCGACTTTAGCGGGTCTTATCTGGTGGCGGAAAACGACGCAGACACCCTATCCGACAAACAGCGGGTGCAAACGGTGACCCACGAGATATGGAAAGCGACCGGTTACCGCTTCACGTACGTCTACCCCTCCCTCGCTTTACTATAAACTCTGACCGCCAAAAAGTGTGAAGGACCACCCCCCGTCGGACCACGGGCACAAAACGCGGCTCTGGTGCTCGCAGGACGAGGCGCGGCGCTCCAAGCACCGCCGCCCGGGCGATGTCCCACGCCTCTCGAAGCAGGGCGAGCTCTTCGCGAAGCCGCGCTTCCCGTGCCGCAGCCGCCTGATGATCTCGTGCCTCCCCGAGGGCCCGCGCGACGCGCGCGTCGTCACCGTGCGCATGCACCACTACTTCCGGCACGACGCGTACCTCGAGAGCGAGGCGCGCCCCGCCGCGCCGCCCCCGCAGCCGCAGCCGCGCCACACATCGCAGTTCTTCAGCGCGATCAGCGCGCCGCTGCCGCCGCACCTCGTGGGCCGCATGGACGTGGACGGGGGCATGGGCATGGACCTGCCCCCGCCGCCGCCGCCGCTCCATGAGCAGGAGGGCGAGTGGGGTGTGGCCCCGCCGCAGCCCGAGCCCGATCCATCGCCGACGCCCTCCCCGCACTTCGCTTCTGCCTCCTCCCCGCACTTTGCCTCTGCCCCCTCCCCCCGCTTTGCGCCCGCGCCCTCCCCGCGCTTCGCCCCAGCGCCCTCCCCGCGCTTCGCCCCAGCACCCTCTCCGCGCTTCGCACCCGCGCCCGCGCCCGCACCCCCGTCGGCCTCCGCCCCGCCGCCGATAGACGAACTGCACCACCCCCACACCCAGCCGTATCCGCAGCACTCGCTCCCACATCCCCCGCCGCATGCGCACCCAAATTCCACACATTCCTCGCCGCACCCACACCCCGCGCAGCCCGTGCGTCCTCCGCCATCCGCGCATCCACATTCTCCACATCCCCCGCCGCACCCGCACCCCCCACCGCCCGCGCAGCACGCGCACCCACACCCCCCTCCTGACGCGCCGCAGGCCCTCTCGCCCGCGGACGCCGACTTCCAGCGCCGCATGCGCACGCACATCGCGCGTATCCGCGACTTCTGCGACGGGCTCGAGTTCCAGGTGCAATTCAACGACCACCGCATGCTCGAGGCGCTCGAGCGCGACGCCGCGCCGTTCCTCGCGCTCCTCGACGACTGTCTGCGCCAGGAGGGGCGGTGACCTGCTATTTGCGAGGATGTACTATTTTTATTTCTAGCTTTTCCTCGGGCGACGGGAGGGCCGCCCTCCGAGTCGAGTGCAAGTTTACTGTACTAATTGTTTTGTAACTGGCGTTTTGGGCGTCCAGACTGTACATCCATGGCATGGAGACGCCATCCATCCATAATGTATCCTAATCGTAATTTTCTTTTGGGCGTACGCTGCGAGTCGTCGGGCATTGTGTTAGGTACAGGCTCAGTGCTACAGCGCAGTCGATTCGTCCGCATTTAGCATGAGGGTGGCGAAGAACCGGATGATCTCCACAAAATCGTCCGCGTCAATAGCTACTCCCGACGTCAGCGTCAGCGCAAATCATTTTCCAGGGGGGATCACAAGTACGCACATTCATTGACGGTGTGGATGCCGTCGTCGAGCGCTTCCTCGAGGCCGCGCCCTGCCGAGTTCCCGTGGGTGTACCGGAATATGTGCCGCGAGAGTCGCCAGTAGTAGCGTGTGTCTGCGCGGATCCGTTAGTATTAGAATTAGAGCTCAAGGAGGCGCGCGCACCGGTATTCCCCGACATGGTCGAAGGGACGACGGCGACCGTGGTACTCTCTCCGTCTCCGTCTGCGGTAGTGGACCGCCGAGCCCGGGTGCTGTACGTCGCGATGATGCTCCCGGAGAGCAAGTCGTACGGCGCCGCGTCCGCGCCCCGCGTCGGCGTGACCGGCGCCGGCTCGAGCGCGCTGGCGCCCATGTCCCCCAGCGTCAGCGCCCCGCTGGCGGGCGCCCCGGGCTCCGACACCGGCGCGCCGAACGCGGTATACGTGAGGTTGAAGCGCGCCGCGAGGCCCCGGAGGAGCGCCGTGTCGTGGGCGCGGACGGCGCCGACGGAGCTGGCGGTGCGTGCATAAGCAGAATGAGACTACGACGAGGGAGGACGGCGTACCTTTCTGCAAGGATGCGGTGGTTCACGACCGCGTACGCCTGCTCTGGGAGTGCGTTGGACTTTACGCCGCCATGAATGACGTCGATGGCCTGCGTCGTCCCGATTTGACTCCGGAAGAGCTTGTCTTGGGACAGGAGCGTTTCCAGCGCGTGGAGCGCCGCGTCTGAGTGCGCCGAGTCCTGGACGATGCGCTTGACATCGGGGGGCATCGTGGTGCCATATTGGGCGAGACATTGGAACATCCGGTACGAAGTGGATTCCCTGGACTGTAGAATGTGCATCAACCACAATAAACGGGAACAGCGGGAAGAACCGTACCAGTTGCACTTTATACGGGTTGTTCTCATACTGGACGAGAAGCGCCGCCAGAATGCCTATGCTCTGTAACCGCGGGGTAAAAATGTATGCTCGAAGTCTGCAGTCAGCACTTACAGTATGGTCTGGCGGGACGCTGGAGTGTCCGCCGGGCGCGGTCACTTCCACCACCACGTCGAGGTACCCCTTCTCAGCGACACCGGGGAACGCCGCCAGAACGCCGAACGTCTTGATCAAGCCCCCTGCAGTACGTTTAGCTCTGGAATGGGTTTCTCTCTGCACAGTCTGCTAACCTCCCTCGTCGATGATGAACGCGAACGAGTCCTCGCCGTATGTATCGAGAAGCGCCTTCGCGAGCTCTCCTGCACCCTGCGAAGCGTGAGCGGAACGCCGCGCGCACAAGGCATGCGTGCTTACCTGTAGCCCGCTAACTTCCTCGTCGAAGCCGAGCGCCACCACGAAGGTCCGCGTTGGCGCGAACCCGCTTTCCAGAAGCGCCTCCACTGCGGATCTTGCACGGTTTCAGACACGAAGGGCCCGGAGAGAGCTGCGTTCGACGTACAGGATTCCAACGAGCCCGTTTTTGTCGTCGGAGGTGCCACGGCCCCAAATGCGGGCGCCTTTGTGAAGGAGGGTGAGAACTGGAGGGGGGAGGGAGAAGTGGGGCCTACCGTCGAAGTAGCCTGAATACGGGGGATGGTCCCAGCTTCCGACTGTCGAGGGCTCGACCGGGACGACGTCTGTGCGGGTGCGGGTCATTAGCGGGAGACTTGCATCAGGGGGACCAACGAGCCTTGGTGCGCAGCCAGAAGGACCGGCTTGAGGGAGTCGTCGGCCCCCGTCCACTCGTACAAGAGCCCATAGGTGTTTATTTTCCGGAGTTTCAAGCGCGCGTGACTGCACCGACGTCCAAATCAGCAATCACGCGCGGGGCAGCGGTAGGTCTAGATCTATGCGACTCACACGAGCGGGAACGCCTGCGCCAGATACGCGTGGAGCTCGCCGAATACATCCCAGCGCGGGTCGACGCCGACGGGCTGCATGTTATCGTACGATTCCGTCCTGACGCCCCAAATGAGTAACCACGCCGGACGCTTGAAACGGCGCGACGCACGGGATGCGAATGGCGCCCGCGAGCCAGTCGATGGCGCGCGCCTTGAAGGCGTCGGACGCCGTGTGCTCGCGCACGGCCTCCCAGACGCGCGCGTTGTGCTCCGGGAAGAGAGCATCGACCTGGGGGCACGCGGCCGGTGGCTCCGCGCTGGACGGCGCTGACGACCCAGGGAGATAGACGAAGTTCCGGACGCGGGGGACCTGCAAAGCTAGGAGGATCGCAATCGCAACGAGACCACCCCGGACGAAAGGTGGCAGGAACGGCGCCCTTTGGCGCGGCGGCGCGGATGTAAATACGGGTTTTTCGTGGGGGAGAGACAGCATCTCGTATCAGTGGTTGTAGCGATAGCGCCATAGTTATTCAAATTGGTACTGGTAACGAAGCTTCAAACTTCAAACGTTGCTGGGATGTCAAGCACTGTCAAGTCGGAGCGTGGGTCGCAGCTCCGGGTTTTGGCACTTGCGGTGGTTCATTGGGGTGCCAGAGGAATCGCATGAGACAAGAAGCAATCTGGCCTCGGAGGTCAACTTCAAGAGGTGAATAAATTCGAGATCACGTGCCCAATCGCGTCGAAATGCACGATGTCAATACGAATAAACAAGCCCCAAAAGCTCGAGTTATGCGACCGTCTACCTGCCTCTGGATATTTTGATTCGTGTAGAGCATATCAGCAGGCCTTATTTATTATGTGCGCCAGAGAGCCGACCTTTAACAGGAGCCGGTCTCTTACCAGGAGACTACCGCTACCGAATAATTATCCTTTCACTCTAGAGAAAATCCACGCGGAACTGAACCTGATGCCAGATAATACAGTTTTGAACTCGAGGTCACAGTAATCGACGATATAGCACTCTTCTGGGATTCTAACCAATGACTGGAAGCAGAGAGTGTTCAGGAGTCAGAACCTCTCCAACGAGAAATTCGACGACCAGATTTTCCTCACAGTCGAAAACTTCCTAAGCTGTAACAGAGGCTTCCCCGGATGCACGATTTTGTGACCTGGATTATATTGTAAAGACCGATACGCCTAAAATGTGGGGAAGTAGAGGCGCAACAAGCGTGCTCCTCTCCGCGAGGAGTCAGTACTAATCCCGGGCCCCTTTCCTTCCTGCTTTAACCTTGCTGCGATGGGCCTTCTCGCTCCGCCGCCGCGCACTAGCCGCCTTCATCAGCCCCTCGACCCGCCTCCGCTGCGCTTCCGAGGGCTCGTTCTTGAGCTCAGACGACGCTGCTTCCACGAGCACGGCGTGGAACTGCCGCACGGTGAGGTGACGCGGAGACTAAAGTAGCTAGATCCCCACCTTGGACAGGCATTCATCGACGTTCTGTGATTGGGAGCGATGCACGGTGGAGGTGATCTGGATCGATTGGGAGGACGAGACGTAGTGGGGCTGCGTGTTTTCGAATCAGAAGACGCGCCGGGTCGTAACAAAAGAATACGCACAGATCGTTTCAACTGGGCGCTTGCCCACAACGGTACCCAGTCCTCGTCGATCCGGCACCGAAGCGTGGCCTTCGTGTTCACTTTGTTCACATTCTAGGACGCGTGAATTATCTGGCGCAAAGGAAGGGCGCCGTATAATACCTGCCCTCCCGGTCCAGAGCTCCTTGAGAACGAAAACTCCACGGCCGCTTTCGGAATTGGGACCGCACGGAATTTAGCGACCCACGCGCGCGCCAGGGCGGTTTCCTCGGGCGACTCAGGCGCGACAAGTTGAGGGGGAGTGGGGATGAGTCTGCTGCTTCCACTATGCGTATTTCTTGCCAACGACGCCCCGAATCGAGTTACGAAGCTAGGTAAATGACCCAGTCCTGCATGGACGTGACGCAGGACAGAAAATGGGTTCATGTGGATGCAGATTCTCGGTCGGCGCCGATCTGGAAGCTTCGCACCGAACTAGACAAGCTCGAGCCTACTCGTCCGGAAGCAGATCGTACCGCGCGGGTCCCCAGTCCCGGAACTGTTGTCCACTCGCTGCCTAGACAGATTTCGAGACTCCAGAGTCCAAAGGAAGAGCTGGATGGTGGAAGAAATCAAGAAGCGAAATTACTACTAGGGTTAGGGTTCTCGACTCAACTTCTACATCCTCCGAAATCGAGTAGTGATACTACTTTCGTGGGCATTGGCCTTGGTCTGCAAAGGCTTCCCTGCACCGTTTTCCTTTTTTCCGGGCCAAAACCTCCTGATAACCCTACTCTCAAAGCTTCTTAGATCTTGACCTCTCTTCCCAAGCTGCTGGTCCCCCCGGTCTGATACCTTCCATTGAACTAGTTATCGAGGCGGTGCGATCCTCGCATCCATCTTCGAAAGGGGCGGCTTGAATTCCTGAATGTCTGTTTGTGGCGCGATTCCAGACCGCACTCTCGGGGACGTTTTCAAAGACGTACGCACACGCCGCAGGGGTGATCTCACTTGCCTATCCCATCCATTACCTCGCGTTTCTCTCCGAGAAATCGGATTTAGAACCGCGTCTCGCACTCGGACCACTAACAACGCCGGACGGGGCGCTTCTCTCCAGAGAGGTCGGCCGATGTCTAGCGGGGACCCAGTGCGCGTGCTGTGGATTTCGCCTTCGAGATGTAAGGGTCCGGTTTCAGAGACGCAATGACTGAGCAACCCCTGGTTTGCCGACTCTGCCGAGCTGCTGTTCTTTTACGTGCGTCGAGGGTGGGTTCATAGTATATAAGGTCTCAACCTTTTGCAGAAGGCCCTCATCGACTTGATTCCTCCAGAGCTTCAGCGATGCGCACCACCATTCTTCTTGCAGCCTTCGCTGGCATCACTTCGGCCCTTACTATATCGGCGCGCGATGGCACTCTCGCCAACGTGTATACCAGCTGTATCGTCCCGGGCCAGGTTGCGCTCACATTTGTAAATTCCTTCTCTGCCGAGTGGATTTACACTCATCTCATCTTTCGTTCAGGATGACGGACCATGGAAGTATATGTTCGTCGATTTCACCGCTTCTTTCCCGTTCACCAAGTTCACCTAAAACTCCCCAAAAGCAAGTCGATTAGTGACCAAGTCAGCGCTGTGGGTGGTAATTGTACTTTTTTTGTCAGTGAGTTTCCTCCTTTTTTTTCCTTCTTTTTCAAAGTTACCGACCACCTAATCCCGACTCCGCTCTCAGACGGCATGAACTGTGAGTTCTACTCCGCGATCCCTCTCCCATGTATCTCACAGATTGGTTTCCAGACGCTTGCATCTACGGCGACGACCAGGTCGCAGGCCTCAAGTACGCCTTTTCCAAAGGCCACCAAATTGGTTCTCACACCTGGTCGCACACGGACCTCGTCACGGTCGACCAAGCTACCCGTATGCATTTCATTTTTCAACCTTCACGAAATAATTAATTAATTCAACTTCCAGTGGACTCGGAGATCACGAAAGTCGATGGTACGTTTGACTTGCATTCTCCGCTGCGTTAATGTTGAGATGAAAATACAGATGCACTTATCCGCATCCTCGGTGTGCAGCCTGCGTTCCTGCGCCCTCGTACGTCCCACCGACTGGCCCAAAAACAACTTCTGCTGAATTCCAACTTCACTACAGCCTACGGCAGCTATAACGACATCGTCCGCGCGGCGGCCGCAGCCCACAAGAAAGACTTGATCATCTGGGACCTCGAGTACGCCGAGAGCAAACTGAATCCCTGTGATGAATTTCTGACATGCATGTTCGTTCAGCTCCGGCGATTCGACTGGCGCGAGCCCAAACGCCAGCAAAATCGTATACGACAAGGGTAAAAGTTCGCCCACAGGCAACATTCTCGCCTTGAACCACGAGACCGTCGGTACGTTTCTGCGCTCGCAAAGCTTTTGCAGTCCCTAATATCCGGGCACCTAGCTACCACCGCGTAAGTCTCTTTCTCACCGTTTTTGAATGCTGATTCTGAGAATAACGCGTTCCCAGAACCGATGTGCTTCCTTACGTGCTGCAGCTCCTTGGCACTGGCCCAGGTGGATATGGATACACATTTGTTACGGTTGCCGACTGCCTTGGCGGGCTCGCGCCGTATACCACCGTCACCACACCAGGCACCGCAAATGTACTGTTTTTTTTTCGACTTGGTCGATAATCGCTGACACGTTCACAGTGGATGTGGCACTGTTAATTAGTTTCCGAGTACCTACGCGTCGGGATTTTCGACATGATATTAGTCGTATTTCTAAAAGCTTTGTCCTGAGCATGGTATGGAGACAATGAACGCCTGAGAGTCGTATATCGCAAGTGCAGGATGAAACATATTATTAATACACACTGCAACATGAAGCAGCTTGTATAGCGAATGTTGAAATGTAACAAACGCAGAATCAAAAGCCAGTGGGTGCAGGTGCAGCCCCGTTCCTCAGGTCATTCACATACAGTCCCGCATCATCAACCTGCTGAGCCCACAGTGCCCATGCCCGCCCGACACTCAGAGAGAAGTCAACATCAGCAGGTCGAGCAATTCAGATATTACTCACAGAGTTTTCGCAGTGGTCGCAGTATCGGTTACCTCGCGCTGGTTCAAGCTCTTGGGAGCCTTTCCGCCCCCGAGCAGAATTGCCTGGAGCTGGACAGTCGCATCCTGTTTGATGTAATACGAGCTGAATACAGTCTCGCGGAGAGAAGCTGCGCGAACTGCCATTCCATGGCCCCTGGATTAATTGCTTCGTCATTTAACGGGACAAGAGGCACCGCTGGTAGTCGGCATACCTCATCAACACGATCTGGTAGTCTGTCGTTCAGCGAACTTCCGCTCTTGGGGGTGGAAAGAAAGGAGTCACCTGGCTGTCCTCCGAAAACGTGCGAGCGAGGGCGTCTCCAAGCACCTCGTTTCGAATGAGGAGATCGTGAAGTTGATTATCAGGGAGTGCGCTCTTCGGTAGGTTTCGTACGTCAAAAATGGGAGCCCCTTCGGATCCCACCGACGGACTCTAAATTCATTCATGAACATGGGGGTTTTTCGTTGGTGGGAGCACTCACCGTATGCATTTGAGCCACCAGGGGGACCGAGGCTTGATTAGCGAAAGGGAGGATCTCTTGGGTATGGCTGTGGAGTACTGCCATAACATCGGGGAATTTCTTGAATATCTAAATGCGCTAGGTAAGCAATTGATTGGAGACTTTGAACATCTCATTGCCTCTGAATGAATAAATCGCTCAGCGAATCCAGTGGGAACCGCAGAACCGGTCACAGAAGAATTGAAGGTGAGGCCAAGGGACGTCGCATTTTCAACCTCGTAGCTGTGAGGTTCGACCGTCAAGCACGCTGTTCGAGGCTAATAATAAACGAGCTACATACGTCACGATAGATTGCGCCGTGGCCTGCGCTGGTGCGATAGCAAATGTCCTATTGATTTGTGTCAATATGAGGGTCGGGAGAACAGTTCAACGACGAACATCAGAAATTGACTTGAATTTTGAGGGTTCCGGACGGAAATGTGCCCGAATGCATCCACGACGTCCAAAAAATGTAGAATATCTACGGACGCTGAGCGATGAACAATAGATAACGATTCGACTCACGGCTCGCATCCAACAGATCCACACCGGCTGAAGTTACTGAATCGGGGACGGTATCACCCTGTCCTGCTGCGAGGAACGGCAATCCAGAGAGCAAAATGCCTGCGAAGAAATATTTCTGGGGAGCGATAATCATGTCCGTTTCGATCTCCGGCTTGCGTGGTGGAGAGACCTTTATGTGTGTACATCCACGCGGGAAATAAGTCGGCCAAGTGGATCATATGAGCAGAAATTGATGCCCGTCTCGTCTGTCTGCGGTTATTAATATCCTTGAGAGAACACGTACCGGTGACGAGAGCTGGTACCCGTACAACGTGTCGGGAACGGGAT
Organism: Mycena vulgaris; assembly: GCA_029204335.1. Classification (NCBI taxonomy): domain Eukaryota; kingdom Fungi; phylum Basidiomycota; class Agaricomycetes; order Agaricales; family Mycenaceae; genus Mycena; species Mycena vulgaris. Next base: position 55,255 of record JARGYA010000408.1, on the reverse strand, counting down.
TCCGCTGTATTTTTGAAGGTCAGTGAGCCCAATGCAACGCCAATAGCGACCGGAGTGGGAACTCTGGCCCTTTAAGGGTTTTCGATCATTTAGGATTCCTCCTTGATTCCCCCCCCCCTCCCATAGATCAAGCGATGAGATATCCGTGTTGGGCGGGGCCTCGTGGTGCCATCTCCGGACGAGCGAGAAAATAGAGATTCGAGACCGTCTATAGCAAGCCTGGAAAGTCCCGCATGCAGGTTGAAATGAGACTCGTTCAGCGTTGCGTCATGTCTGAACCCATGCTCAGTGGCGCGGTCCCCACCTACCTGCTTAGATATGGACAAGAAGTACGCACAGCGGAAGCAGTAGTTGATTCCCATCCGCGAGTAATTATAGCTCTTGAATCACCCAAGGAAACCCCTTAGCGCGGGGGGTACATAAATTCCGTATGGTTGAACTTCCATGCAATTATTTTTCTCGAGGATCTCTGGACGGCCGGACAGACATGGCGTTTCCCCCTTCGCTAGAGATGATTTAACTGAACAAAGCGGACATCGAGGTCGGCCGAAATGCCCGGCAGCGGCGCCAACAGGAAGGTTTCGAGACCGATTCCCCGCGGAACGGAAGACAACTGGATCTCTGTATTTCGATCCAACAGAAATGAATAGAGGTCATTAAATTTCGGAGCGGGACGGGGCAGCTGAATAAGTTGCGGCTTGGAGCCGTCGGCGCCTCTGACAAAACCGCGTTTGGAATTGGCTCCAGTGCGACTGTCAGCTTCAATAATATCCAGAATTCCTGAGGTTATCGTGTGGATCGTCTCTAAAAGTGAAAGGACAAAACATCAGAACGATGATCGCCCCGTCACACGCACGTTTAAATGGCTCGAACACGTTGGAAACCTAGAGCTTGATGTTGCGATTCGGATACACATTCTTATAGGCGGAAATTCACAGCATGCATTATGTATCTCTGCCTCGTACTGAGACAACTCAGGAAAACAAAGTCAAACCGGGATTTCAGGAAAGAATTTGACCAAAGTCGCGTGTCAAAACTTTTACGGACAGGCAACCTGGGAAATAGGAGCCTAGCAGGTCCAGGACGCCTGTGAACGAGTGTCAGCGATTATCAATTCTAAGTCGGAGGGAGGAAACGAATACATCTCGGGTGCCTGGGGTGGTAACGGAGGAATAAGCTGGGAGTCCTCCGAGGCACTCGGCAACCGTGACGAATTTGTATCCACCAGCGGTAAGAGCCTGGATTGCATGAGGAAGCACATCAGAGCTGTACGGGCGTTACTTTCCAGGATCACAAAGGCCAGGAAGAAGAGTCTTACACCGTGGTAGCTACAAGGTTATCAGGCACCACGAAAAGCACTTCGCGAACGTAGATACGTACCACTAGTCTCGTGGTTCAGGGCGAGGAGAGTGGCGGGGTGTGCGTTTATAGCGTTGTCGTATAACGTTTTACTAGCGCTCGAAGTCGCGCCGGTGGAATCGCCGGAGCTGAATGAGCATTCATTTAGACAACCAGGACAGCAATTTGGATTCGGGTCATGACTTACTCGAAATCCCAGGTGACCAACGCCTTGTTGTTGTGGGCCGCCGCCGCCGTGCGCACGTTATCATTGTAGCTGCCATAGGCTATGTTGATTGAAATTCAGCGGAAGGTCTTGGTCTATTCGATGGCACGTACGTGGGCGCAGGAACGCAGGCTGCACGCCGAGGATTTTTCCCAGGGCATCTGTATTTCCATCTCGACATTATGCAACGGGAAAAGACCTAAAACGTGCCATCTACTTTGGTTATCTCCGAGTCAACTGGAAGTCGGATTTCAGAAGGTCAATTCATGGAGGTTGAAAATACATACCGGCTGCTTGGCTAAGTGTGGTGAGATCCGGGTGCGACCAAGTGTGAGAAGCAATTTGGTGGCCCTTGCCATACGCATACTTGAGGGAGTCAACCTGAGGAGCGTCGTAGATGCAGTCCCCTGAAGCCCGTGAGATATACGGAGGACGTGTTGGAGGGTAAAACTCACAGTTCAGGCCGTCTACCAGCGGACTCGAATTCAGACTGTGTTGGGGAAAAGAAAAAAAAAGGGGGGACTTACTTACGAAGAACGTGGCTTTTCCTCCCGCGGCGCTGACTTTGTCACTAATCTCCTTCCTTTTTCGGGGATTTTAGGTGAACTTGGAGAACGGGAAGCGGTGGAATTGACGAACATATGGATATATGGTCCATCATCCTGGCAGAAAATTAGTGCGCAATTCGAGAAGGGCGGGGAATAAATGTACAAATGTGAGCGCGACCTGCCCTGGGACGGTACAGCTAGTGAACACATTTGCGAGGGTGCCATCGCGCGCCCTGAGAGTGAGCGCCGAAGTAATGCCAGCACAGGCTGCAAGAAGTATGGTGGTGCGCATCGATGAAGCTCTGGGAGGATCAAGTCGATGAGGGCCTGCTACAGGGCGGTTGCACTTCATATATGCAGCCATCCTTGACGCACGTAAGAGAACAGCAGGCCAGCTCGGCAGAGTCAGTATACCTGGGAGTTACTTAGCGAATGCGTCTACATCCGAAGCCGGCACCCGCATTCCCATACGGCGCAGCCAGTAATATCTGCGAGATATCAGCCAACGAAGTTGGCCAGAAGCGCGGGTCGTTAGTGGTCCGAGTCCAATGCGAGGTTCTAACTCCGATTTCTTGGAGAGAAACGCGAGGTAATGTGCTAGTTAGGCAGCGAACCCACACCTGCGTCGTATTTATACGTCTGTTAAAGTTTCGCCGAGACCAAGTGTGGTCTGGAAGCCTCATTGAGCGTGCGCCGCGCCACTCCAGGGATCCAGCTGAATGCGCCCCTTTCGAAGATACGGCTTGTGCGGTCCAGGATAGCACCGCATCGATCACTACACCGATGCGAGTCTAAGGCAGCTGGTTTCGACCCGCAGGGAGGTCTGCCGCAAGATGCTGAGACGAAGTCGTGGACTAGTCTCTCTTGACAAACTCCATCACTCGTTCCTAGTCGTGGACTTGGTCACGGTGGCGATTCCGAGTCGCAGCCACGTGATTGCCATCAATGACCAAAAAGTTGAACCGAAGTTCAAGTTGAACCAGTTCAGTGTAATCGGTTGAATTTTGCAAATCCGCTTTGGACCAGGCTTTCCCCCGGCCGAACTTCGAGAATAATTTTTAACCTTGACTTGCTTCATGATTTCCATCAGATCATAGAATCTACGACGAAGTCTCGTCATCCATGTTACCGAATATGGTGACCATTGAACGTTCCTTACCAGTCGATGAACAAGCCGTCGCATCCGTCATAAAGCTCTCGCCACCACGGACTCCGTGGATCCGGGAACAGAGGATTCGTTCGCCCCGGAAATATATATACACTCTAATTTGGGGGCTTTTCCAAGGGCCGGGGGCCTGGAGAGTCTCACTTACGGTGGACACTTCCTCATGCGTCACCGCCGAATAAGACATCCGGGGATCAACGGAACAGGACTTGCATAACTCAGGGACCTTTTTAGAAAGAAGAGGAGCATTGTAGTGGAGGAGTCTCTCTCTCTTTATATGTAAGATTATGTCCAAAGCTTTTAACCTCCGCTCCGGCATTACTGACGCCTCGAGCGCTCCGAGACAAAGTGCCAGCCTTGACGCGCTCTTGTATCAAATAAAATAGTTTCACTAGTATGTACTACCAGGATTAGGGGAACCGAGTCACTCGAGAGCCGCATGGTTGAAGGTGACCGCGTTCCAAGAATGTGTATTACCGGAAGTCCGATCGGATATTACAACTTTGCAAGATACCACAACGGCGAACGAGAAATTGGAGCATCATTCGTGAAGATATTAGACGGCGCATTCATGACCTTTCCCGCGCTGTTCCCGACACAGCGATGTACGACGTACAAGAAGCATAAATTTACCTTTTATGTAATCTCAACTGCAACTCGGGACTTCTCGCCTCAGGACAGCTGCAGTGTCTACATCCAAATTCCGAAAGTCGCAGAAGTTTATTGAAGAGTTTATGAACCCCCCCCCAATGCATCGATCCTGTCCGTGTGGAATGCATATGAGAGGAATAACGATGCAACTCAAATTGTTCGAGAACTGCAGTTGGTCAATTATGGCATAATGTCCATTTAATTCGATTCAAGCGTCCAAGAAATTACAGGATGAGTGGACTATTTTATTCAATCCCGAAGGCAAGGTTCGTCTGGTCTCACTCATTCCGGGGGCACGTTGGGCAGTAACTACTTGCCAGTGGGGCATACCCATGTGCTCTGGAATGGATAGTTAGAGAAAGTAAGGGAAGGGGATGCAATAACACTTGCATCGCGTGTGCCAAACGATCCTACGGAGGCATACATATCTTGTCCAAGGCATTCAGCAACAGTGACGAGATTGTAGCCCGCGTTTTGGAACTGGGCGATCACATACGCGACGACAATGTGGCTACAGCACTGGTTTAGCCCTGTGGAAGATTTAGGAAGGCAAGATCAGGACGTACGCCGTGTTGACTGAGAATTCGAGGTCAATAAAGAGGGACTAGAGTTGAAAGTTGGCTCACCTTCGGTTTCGTGATTTAATGCTAGCAGCGTCTGGGGATGTTGTGCGACCGTTGCATTGTAGTCAGCCTCGCTTTGCTGCCAGGTTGCGTTCACCGAGTCTCCAGAGCTTGTGGCCGTGAGCCCAGATGGAATAGATATCTATTATCGACGCACTCAAAGTCCCAGGTTATAAGCTTCTTGTTCAAAGTGTACGCAGTTTGACGGACGAGTGTGTTGTAGTTTCCATATGCTGGCCGAGTTCACGGATATATCGTCAGGAGAAAAAATTGGGTGGACATACGAGGGCGAAGAAAATCCGTGTGAATTCCTAGTATCTTATCAAAGGCCGCTGCAAAGCGAATGAGGCTGAAGGTCAGGGTGAGAGGCACGGATCGACTCACTATCCAGCCGCACAATCTCGGCGGTGACTACAATTATTATAAGTGCACGAACCCATTGGTTCAACACACATACTCTGGTCCGCATTCAAAGCCTTGAGATTGGGGTGCGACCACGTGTGAGAGGCTATTTGGTGGCCAGCGTGGATGCAATAGATGTTAGTTTGGATACGGCAGGATTAAAGATAAAGGCATATCTCGTAAGTGTATTGTAGCCGTTGAACTACGTCGGGATTATAAATGCAGTCGTCTAGAAGATGGTAGTCAGAAGACGGAACACAGTTCTTGGAGCCAATTCACAGTTGTCTCCGTCTAAAAGGTGCTCAACAATTGTCACAGGGAAGAAAGGGAAAAGAAAACGCACTGACAAAAAAAGTGGCCCTGGCTTGATTCGCAGTTAAAAGGTCACTGATTTCGGTCCTGAACATAGGCCGGCGTAAGTATCACGATTCACTTAGCAGTCGGGCGACCTACATGTAAAGATATGGCCCGTCATCCTGTGTGGCATTCAGCTTGAATTTCAGGGGAATGCATACCAGCGACGCACGAATGTGATCGCGACGGTGTTGTTGACGATGCAGCTCTCGTAGATGACGGCTTTGGGGGCGGCACGATCAATAACGGGCCCTGCTGTGACGAGAAGAGCAGACAGAAGAATTGTAGATGTTTTCCCTAGCATGTTGAGTAGACGAGAAGCGGAGGAGAGTGAGATTCAATGACCTGGGAGCTGGTATTTATGCATCGGAGGCAACGCCGCGCATAATGCCGCAGCCCCCAGACCGCACCCCGCATTGGACTCGGAGAAGAGTCGGCACAGTTTTTGAAGCGGGAAAGATGTCGGCTGAAACACGAAGCGGGGGGTTTGAGTGAAGGATCACAGTGATGGCCGCAGGATAGAGGCGCCTTATCCTCGTCCTCACGCGATATAGGACGTAGGGTGTACCCAAGAATCAGATGTTCGGGGTCGAGCGCCGGTCTGGCCAAGGTCGAGAGCCGCGTATTGGTACGTAGAGCGGCGTAGCTGGAACATGTTTCATCTAAATAGCCGCAATTCGAAGCGGCGGCGGCAAAGTTTCTTGAAAATTGAAGATGAAGGATCAAGATGGAGGTTAGATACAAACGGCTTATGGCGTCGCTCTGCATCTGATCTTCGGCCCGGTGGGGACGGACCGGAAATTGAGTGACTCTCCGTGCTTCTGCTCAACTCTGCGTTGAGAGGTCGCGGAAGGGAGAGAGTATTCGTGGTCTCCAAGTCCATGTCCCATGCTACGCGTGGAGTCAAAGAGAGAATATTCCAAGGTCAAAAGAGGCCGTTCTGGAATCTCAACCACAACTTCTTGGATTCGGTTCTCCATATAACCCTCCATTCAATCTCATCCAAGCGTCCAATGAATGTCCACAAATTACACGATGAGTATGTACAATAGTTAATATTCAATCGCGAGACACAGTTCGACGAACTCAAGTGCCCGAAATCTGCACTACTAGAAGCATACCCACGTTTGCTGGAATGGAGGGTTAGGAAAACGAGGAGAAGGAAATGGGAAAAATGCTTGCATCGCGTGTGCCAAACGATCTTACGGACGCATATGGCTCTTTTCCCAGACATTCAGCGACCGTGACGAGCTTGTAGCCCGCGGCCTTGAATTTTGCGATCACGTAGGCTACTAGAATCCGGCTACCGTACTAGTTTACCACTGTGAAAGACCCGTGGAGTGATGAGGACGTACGCCGTGTTTACTGAGAGCTCGATATCAATAAAGGAGGACTAGGGTTGACATTGAAAGTTGCCTCACCTTGGGTCTCGTGGTTCAAAGCAAGCAGCGTGTCGGAATGCTTTGCGATCTCTGCATTGTAATCAACCTCGCTTTGCTGCCAGGATTCGCCCACAGAGTCTCCAGAGCTTCTAGTCGTTAGCCTGGATTAGATATTGTGGCATTGACGCACTCAAAGTCCCAGACTATGAGTTTCTTGTTCTGGGTGTATCCCGTTTCGCGGGCAAGATTGTTGTAGTTTCCATATGCTGAAAGAGGTCAAGGATGCATCGGAATCGAGAAAATGGAGACATACGAGGGCGGAGAAAGTCCGTGTGCATTCCCAGGATCTCTTTAACGCCGCTGTAAAAAGACCGAATGAAAATTATGGTCAGGGTGTGAAGACTAGCTCAACCCACTGTCCAGCTGCGTAATCTTGGTGGTAACTGCAACTGTTATGAGTGGACGAAACTAATGCTCCTAGACACATACTTTTGCTCGCGCTCAAGGTGTTGAGATCAGGGTGGGACCATGTATGAGAGGCTATCTGGTGACCCGCGTCGATACGGCAAATGTCAGTAGGGATATGGCAGGGTATAGCGAGAGCATATCTGGTAAGTGTATTGTAGCCGCTGGACTACATCTGCATTATAAATGCAGTTGTCTAGAGGATGCCAGTTAGAAAACAGAACGAGGTCCTGAAACAAATTCACAGTTGTTGCCATCTACCAACACTTGAGTTATGACCGATTACCACTCAGACCGCCGACCGCAGGCCGCAGAGCCGCGGAGAAGAGTGGGTGTAGTTCTTGGAGCGGAAGAGATATCGCCTGAAACAAGGGGATCTTCATTAACAGCAGGCTACTTAGCTCCAGTCCAGCCGCGTACGCAAAATGGACAGTTAAAATGATCTGCGGCGGGCAAGCGGTTGAACGGCGGAGCTGATCCAGGGGAGATAGAGAACGGGGAGATAGAGAACCTCCTGAACTCAGCCGCTCAAGGGAGCCCGGGGGCGCGATAATCTGCGGGGACCGTCGATTCTGGTTGCTTTGCAATTGGCCAGCAGGTGATTCGGGAAGCAGTGACCGCGGGACCGGGAGAATAAGGAATTCACAGATGGCCTTTCGTTGAAGTGCTTGAACTAGACATGAATCTGTTGTATAGGAAGGCGCGCCAGCTCCTTTACCCGTTCCTGCAACTCGACCAAACGTTCCTCCGTTTCTTCCTTGCCGGAAAATTCTTCCACAAGCCGCATTACCGCATCATGCAGCACAGAAGTGGAGGACCGCAACGTGAATATCCTCTGTCGATCATAAACAGCCATAACAACAAGATCCAAGCGCCCGCGACTGTTTTGCTGGCGAAGCAGATATTCGGGCCAGTGAGCATTGTGAGAATCCTCGTATTGACCGTCCTCCTCGAGTATAATAACTTTAACGTCCGGTACGCCGTCGAGTGCGGTATAATTGTACTGGACCGCGACTCGGTAGCCGTGGCAATGCATTTTTGCTTTTATTTGTTGTAATAGAATGCCCGCCTTGTTCCGATTGTAGCAGTCGTCGAGGAGGGCGCGCATAAACACCTTGTCGCGCGTCCCGATGACTTCAGGCAATGCTAGACTCCAGCGTGTCAGATAGTGACATTGGAGCCGACATGGACTCGTACCAATGTTGACATTCCTGAAATGTTTACAAGCTCTTCGATGTCCCCCCACGCGCCAGTCAGCGATTTGACATGTGCGTGAACAATAGTACATTGCTCGGCAGCCAGAACAGCGCAAGAACTCGTCTTTGGCCCGGATCACGCCGCACTACCCAGGATGAGCAACATGCCATGAATGAGATAGCGCACAGACCTCCATATTATCACATGCTTTAGAGGACAGGAACTCCCCGCTATCAAAGGTCTCGAGGAACTGAAAACGAACTTTGGCCAGCGAAAGGAAATTTGACCAAAGACGTTCGAACACGGGAGACATCCCCGCATGTTTCGCTTTGAGCGCCAGGTCTGTCGGGATGACGATGGACTTCTCATGCCCGAGGACAAATTCAGAGGGACAAGGCCCGCCCTCAACGCTTCGATGGTGACGGCGGGACTGGTGCGACCTGGCAGGAGCGGGGCCAGGATATCGAAACAACTGTACATCATGTTCTGCACGTATTCCGCATTGTCAAAATCCACAGTGACCCCCGAAAGGGCTCGTAGGACTGTGATTACCGCTGTCACCATTCCAGCGGCACGCAGAGCTGGCGCGAAAGCAGCATCGTGATCGTGTAGATGTATCTTGTCAAGAAGGTAGAAGATACCCGCCAGCAAATGCCCGATATCCGGGGGTAGTGGGGAGTCAGCCATCGGAGCTATATACCTGAAGTGCTTCACTATGGTTGAAGCGAGGTCGAAGAAGCTGCCGCCCACTCCGTCAAGAACCTCCTCGAAGTGTTCGGGTTCCGACGGCTTGAAAAAGTAACGCAGGAAAGTGCAGACGTGCCATAGCTTCCAGGGATGAGTATCGTAACCTGCATCGAGCATCACCACCCAGGCCCGGGATAAGATCGTCTTTACTCCGTGGGTCTGGTCAATGACCTCATCGGCGTGCGTGTCGCTTTCGAGCCGGATAATCACCGCTGTGAAGAGCGCGTAGGTGTGATGTTCACTCTGAATCAAGGGCAAACACTCCCAGTACCCATGAACAAATTCGATCCAAGGCCAGACTTGAGACCATAGGTCAGGGAACGCGTCACCATCCACGAGCTTTCGCGTTTGAAGGCCGCACAGGCCTTTCAAGCCAAGAAAAACCCATGTGAGTATGATGCGGAGGTTCGGCTCGCCATTGCTGAGATATGCATCCAACTCGGAGGCAGTGGGGATTCGGAATGCCGCCAAAGCGGAATAGAACACTGGGAGCATTAATCGCGCATGGCGCGACTCCATGACGCTGACTCGCTCGTATAGACAGTCCAGATCATCAGGCGAGCGCGAAGGCGCCGGCAAAGCTGTAGTTGCTTGCGCCTACATGAAAGTGAACAAAGAATCAGGTCTGACAGAACGCCTTACACGAAGCCCGGGAGGAAGCTTGGACACATTCTCCAGTCGTAGTGATTCGTGCATCGCAGTCGAAAGGAAACCCTACGGATAACAGGTGCATTGCCACTGATCGGTGTGATCTCGTGGTTCGAAAAAATCCAGGGGCCTTTTCTGGACAAACCACTATAACGCGTCTCCTTCCACTCCTCCTCCAATATCGCCTTAAATCGCAGCGCTGAGCAGAAAGTAGAAACCTTCATTTCACTGTATGTACGTTTTTCCAAAAACAATTGCCCGATGTATGTATAGCTAGCTATACCCTATGTAGAGAGATTCGATTCGAGTACCAACGCCCCAACTGGGGGGCACCCCCGCCCGAGCACCGGTGCGCAGGACAGGCTGAGGGTACGTTTGTTATGTATGCACGCGCGCCGATCGAGGCGAGCGGGGCCGCGCTGGGCGGCGAGAGACGATGAGATCCGAGAGCGAGAACGGGGGAATCTAGATGAGACGAGACGAGACCGAGAGGCAAGACGAGTGCCGTGATGAAAAATGAGAGTGATGTGTAACGATGGGTGATATGATCATAAGATGATGCGAGGCCAAGAATGCGAATGGAAGTGGGAGGGTCGTGAAGATGCGTTCGCCTAGAAGTCCTGAGGCACCGCGAAGCGGCGGCGCGAGGACTCGTGGAAGGCGCGCGCCTTGCGCGCGGCGGCGGCGGCGGTGCGTTTGTCGCTGTGGGTCTTCTTGTGGCAGCCGGTGTGGTTGTTGGAGCCGGAGCCGGGGGTGCTCTTGTCCGGTGTGCCAGAGCCAGAGCTCAACACAGAGCCCGAACCCGAGTTCGACCCAGAGCCAGAGCCAGACCCCGAGCTCGACCCAGAGCCAGAGCCCGACGAGCCGGAGCCCGACGAGCCAGAGCCAGAGTTCGAGCCAGAGCCCGACCCCGAAGTCGGCGTAGATGCCGCACCCGAGCTAGTGCCCTTTGCGGAGGTCGTGCCGGCGGCAGAGGTCGTGCCAGCGGCGGAGGCCGTGCCCTTCGCGGAGGTCGTGCCAGCCGCGGAAGTCGTGCCAGCCGCAGAGGTCGTGCCAGCCGCGGAAGTCGTGCCAGCTGCGGAGGTCGTGCCAGCCGCGGTTGTCCCCGCCGCGGTTGCCGCGCCGCCCGTCACAGTGATCGGCTGCCCTACAGGCGTGCCGCTCTGGGTGGGGCTGTCTCCGGTGTACGCGTACACGGGCGAGATCAGCGCGGGGGTGACCGGGGCAACGAGGTTCACGGCCGTCCCGCCGAGGGGCACGACGGGGTTGTTGCCGGGAAGCTTGTCGAGGGTGCCGGTGGCTGAAGGCACGCGGTTAGCGGAACGTACAACTAGAGAAAAGGGGGAGCGACATACTGATCTCATCGACGCCCTTGGTGATGCGGCAGCTCCCGCCTTTGGTGAAGGTGAAGATCCCCTCGTCGGAGCAGCAGCTACATGACGGCACGCAATCAGCATCATTCAAGCCCAAACCGTAGGTAGGGAAGGGACGTACGTCGGGTCGCCGAAGGCGTTGCAGTGGCACTTGTCCACGACGTTCTGAAGCACACCGGCGTCCCAGCCCATCATGAAGTCTAATCACGTCAAAAATAAACAGAAAGAAATCAGCAAAATACTCTAAAAATAAAATGGCGAGACGTACCGGCGTGGTATCCGTACCCGGTGGGGTCGCCCATCGAGTAGACGAAGGGCTGGGCGGGGTTCATGGCCTGGTCGCGCTGCGCATAAAGTGTGACGGTGTCGAGGTACATCTGCCCATGCGTCATGTCAGTCAAGGGTAACACCTTCCTGACGGGCGCGCGCCGCACCTCCATGAAGATCCGGGGCAGCGTCTTGGGGTACTTGGGGTCCGAGCACGTTCCGCTGTCGGGGCCGCCGGAGAGGTACGCGACGTGCGACTTGTGGTCCGGCGAGTCGGCGTTCACACCGTCCCAGCACCTACGTCACAATGAGCGCGAGCCTAGGACACGGATGAACTGCGGAGCTTACGAGGGGAAGTTCTATCAGAATCAGAATCAGAATCAGAAGCCTAGACGAATGGAGAGATGGCTATGCCACGTACGATCTGTGCGCGGATGCCGGAGGGGCAGTTGCCCGTGGGGAGCTCGTTATGCCTCGTGGTGGTGCCGCTGAAGTCGAGGCAGAGGAAGGTGACCGCCTGCTGTGCGTAGCTGCTGGCGTTGTAGCTCCGGAGGGTCGGGGTGCCGCTCAGCATGCGGAACTGAAATGGAAAGGGTGAGTATAAGGAAGCGTATGTGGGACGAGGGTGGCGCACGTCATCGGGGAAGGGCGTTGTGACTCCTGGGGTGTCGGAGAACAGGTAGTCTGCGCAGCGTGAGGCGAATGAAGGGAACCACAGGGGATTACGCACAGCTGGAGATGGAGCTTGATTAGCAGTGCGCGTAAATGAGCAAGGGAAACTTACATGACAGGGCTTCCGCTGATGCTGGTGAAGGATCCGTTCTTCCACCTACGAGGGGTATGAGCAAACGAGTTCCAATGAAAGTCAGAGCAAAATAAACGTACTGAAAGTACAAAGTCTGTGTAGCGTCGAGACGATCAGAGTGGGCTTAATGTAAGAAAAGCTAACGCACGGGTGCCCACTAGTAAGGATGTGAATAAGAGGCACACAGAAGAGATATAAGACGCACATAGTTCGACTTGTCCTCTGCGATGGGCGAGGATGTGCACTCGCTCTTCCTGAGGTAGCTTGTGTTGCTGGAGACGCCGAAGTTGCTGCCACCAGTGACTGGTGCCCCTGTCAGCAAGACCATAGACAAGGATACACCGCGCCGCGCTTACTCGTATGGACGTGTCCAGAGACCTTGCCTATGAGCCGCGTCAATTAAAGTATGGTGAAAAATGTGGCGACGCTCACCCGGGTTGACGATGGGGTCAATACGCTCGGTGGTGATTATATCGTCTGGTGTACGCGCTCAGCAGGGTTCCCAGACGCCCACAGCAAGCAACATACTCTGAGCGAACAAGAAATAAGCATTCGCAGAGGACAGGACTGCAGTTGCGAGCAGGAGCTTGCTCATGATGTTGCGAGCCATCGTAGAGAGAGGGAACGTGAGGAAAGAACGGCAGGCCTCAGACGGCGAGATAAAGGAATCGGGGTGGAAGGGGGGAAGAGAGAGGATGGAAGACTACAGGCGTCTTTGGCTTGACTCTTATTTGCGGCCTTGTCCCCATTTGCGGCAATCTTTCCAACACAATACCGTGATCTCAACATTCTTCACGCCGTTTCCTGCCGTTTCTGGCCCGTTTCCTTCACAACCAGCCTATCAAACGCCTACACTTCATGTTTGTCTTTTCCTGCCCTGAACCACGCTGAAAAAAACGCGTCTTCAACCCCGTACGGACTCAATCTAAACGCCCTTCCTCGGGTGAACGCCGCTAGAACCCGTCCTCGCTGGTCCTAGCAGATTCCTGCTCTGTAGCGCCTCGGCAGTGGAATTGGAAACGGAGTGTTTTTCTTGATCAGGGCCCCGGCAAACGTGCGAAATTTAATTATGCATACCCCTCAAAGTCTCGTAAGAATTCCATCTCTGGACTCTCCGCTGCGCCCTCGGTGCGCCACCGACGGATACGTTAAAGGACAGCCCATTCCGTTCTTCCAAAAACTCCGGTCTAGATGCCCCGGAGACGCATGGACAAAAACACCGTTGATCTATCCGAGATAAGCTATTCCGGCGCAACTTACTACCAGCCTCCTGAGCGCTTTCGCGTGCAAAGCCAATATGGCATGTCGTCACTGGACAATTCAATCTTCATGGTGATCAGGACACGCATCTGCGCTCAAGAGTCAAATGAAATATCTCGTCGCTGCCAACCGATCAGATCGTCCAAACATGATGCCGAGAGCAATTAAAAGGAGATGTCGAATCGGGATTCATACGTTGTGTGCCTGATCTGGAATTAAAAAAACATGTGGTCCTCAGCCCGCTCTCCAGTCTCCTGCGAGTGACCGTGGAAAAACGTGAGTACGTTTTTTTTGGCTCGCGGAGAACTAAATTTAAACAATCTACAGAGACCGTAGAAACCCGACATAACCCCGCACTAAGTACATGCTGCCAGTGCCACATCAATCACGCTCAGCTCTCCGAGTCGTTATCAATCCCAGATGGCTGACAGGGGATGCGTACGTGGATGCGTAAGGCGCATTACCCGACTCGGCCCTTGCGGCTCAAAGATTCTTATTTTTTTCTTCAGAAAAGGTTCGCACCCAGGACCGCATGCACAAAACCCAGGGAAGTGCTTGATGTCAAGCCTAGAAGCCCACCAGCCAGAAACCAGAATTTCTCTTGCACCAACGGTCCTTGCCTCGAATTCTTGAATTCCGGCCACTTGCGCCGAGCGGTGATAGTCCGTTCACGGCGACACCGACAAGCGCGACGGTAACGGTAAGCGACGCGCAAAACCCTGGATCGCTTGAACTCGAGCCTACATAGAAGCCCCGCCAGAGTCGAGACAGAAATCAGAATTTCCTTTGTCGATGTGGCAGCCAACGCAATTCTTGAACTTCCCCGCCCGCGAATTAGATTACGGCGTCTGCGTGCGGTGATAGGTTGGTTGCGCAGCAACGCACAGACCCAGTCGAGCCTACCAGCCAAGATCACTCCTGTGGCAGCCAACAGTCGATTTATTAAATTCTTTCCTCCGGCGACCTAAATTCCGGCACTCTGCCTCGGCGCGGGGATAACTGCGCCGACAAGCGCGCGACGTCGACGCGGAAAGTGTCAGCGACGCAGCAGTATATTGTCCCTACGCTAGCCCTATTCCGGCGCCAAATCCAGTCCAAAATGCGCAGCCAGCGTTGTCCCAGAAAAAATAGACGCAAGCGCGGATCACCTTGGGTGCTAATTCGCTTCGAAGTCTGCAGGCCGTAAAGGTATGGGCCTCAACGCGTCAACGGGGCGACCTTCGGATAGCCTGCGAGCATAGTGGAGGGCGTGCAGCGCTGATATTAGATAGTAAGAATAACCGCCCGCGGGGATTTGGGCGAGTCCGGTGGGAACATTGGAGCGGATAGAGACTCAGGCTGCTGAGAAGGACATGATCAATCATGCAGGCCCGAATACCGGCTATTTTCGGAATGCGAAGACAAAGGTGGGGATGAGCGCATGAAAGTATACTTAGTTAGAATAACTGCCCGCGGGAGTTCGGTGGAAAGAAATATTGGGCGGATAGAGGACTGATCTCGACGCAAGCTATTTTCGGAATGGGGTGAATACTGGAACTGCTTGAACAGTGTGCCGAAGACAAGGGTGGATCAGTATGAGCGCATGAAAGAAGGGAGGGGCCGGTCTGACTCGGAGCACGGGGAAAGTGCCTGGTTGTAGGATCAATTAATTGCCTGGTAATTTTAGAAGAGTTTAAATATTAAGACGAGGTGCCAGTGGGATTTGGGGTGGGAGCTGGGAGCAGGGAGCGAGGGGACTCCTGGTTTGACCTTCAATGTGGATCGCTAAGAGATAGCGATGTGAACGCGGGTTCTTGAAGACAAAGACTCTTCTCTCGCGACATCTTCCGAGAAAATTCTGACTGTGCTTGGAATATCCACGACGTGCCCTGATTCGAGACTTGGGATGGATTTGTCGGCGAAACTGCATGAATGAGGTCGTTTTTGTTCGCCAGCGCTCAGATAGGTTCAGAAGATAACAACGTCATTCGAAGCCGGACTGTTCTGTCGGAATTAGAAGAACGGGAGGCGGTTCCGAGCAACTGTGACGACGCAAAGAGCTGTCTGACAGAGGAGGAATGCTTGAACTCGAGCCTAGAAGCCTAGCAGTCAGAAATCAGATTTTGTCTCGCACAAGTGCCCATCATTTTGGCAGCCACCAGTCGAATTCTTGAGTTTTTCATTCGGCGAGCTAAATTCCGCCGGTCTGCGAGCGGTGATAGCAAGCGCGACGTCCTACGCTAGCCCTCTTCCGGCGTCCAAATACAAACTTCGCAACCAGCGTTTGTCCCAGAAAAACGGAAATGGATGCAAGCACGCGCGGATCATCTAGAGTCCGACTTCGGTTCGACGTCTGCGGGTCGTATGCCGTGGGGTTCAAGAGTAAACGTGCGCGACCTTCGGATAGCCCTGTGAACATAGTGGAGTGGATATATATCCTCGGGTGGGCAGCTCCGATAGCAAGAGCAAGAATAACTGCCCGCGGGGATTTGGGCGAGTCCTGTGGAACATTCAAGATCAGTTCAACCGAGCACCGATACCGATACCGACGCAGGCTCTTTGTGCAACGAGGTGTGAGTGCTTGAACCCGACGACAGATGTGGATAAAATAAGCCTGTCCGAGCAGGGAGAGCAATTTCTCAAGTTCAGTTCCTTAGTGATCTTAGAATGGTTTGAATATTCCAGAGGAAAAACTGCGGGATTTGGGGTGAGAACTGTTGGCAGGGAGCGCGCACCTTGCAAGGGGACTCTGGTTCGACGTTCAAATCGTGGTGGATCGCCGAACGACTACTGCGAAGTGGACGTGGGTTTGCGAAGTCAAAGACTCTGTTCCCGCGGTATTCCGCCTGTGCGAGGGAATGACCTCGGGATATCCACGAAGTAGCCTCTGGGTTTGTTGGCTGGAGAAGTTATTCGCCAGCGCCTTCAGATAGCTCCAGCTGGCGCAAGATACCACGCCATTCAAAGTCAGATTCTGTCGGAGCAGGACGAGCGAGAAGGCGGTTCCATGGTGACGCAAGGTCCGCATATTCTGGGTCCTTGAGCCTTCCCTGGGCCCACTGTTGGCGTCGATGAATTCAATTGATGATGTTTGGGTCAAATCCGAGGATGATGAAGCAGGGGGAAGGGACTGGAAACACAATAGCCCCAGGTAGAAAGGGCCTTCCCTTCCGAATGGGAGAGCCGTTCGATTTTCAGCGCCATAGCTGCCACTAACAGAAGCAGTCACGGAGAGTCACAGTATTTTCGGACATCGCCGATACGGAAGTTCCGGGGATGCCACTGGACTTTAACCGTCATGCCGCCGTACGACTCCGAGTTTCTCAATTGTGGTGTCGCCGCTCCTCTTATTCGAAATGCTGGAAGCTCAGCTTCAAGCCTAAATATATGGCGATCAAGAAGAGTGTCTTATTTTCAGCCCTTAAAACGCTACCTAATCTCAAACGCCAGCATCTCAGGTTCTATGAGGTGTCTTGATCCCTGAAGTCAATGGAACTTACCAGCGCGTCCTGAATGATGTTCGGTCCGCCGCTCGTGTGCTCCTCGCCGCCGCCTTTCTCCCCCGTTACTTAACTTCCTCCTCCTCGTGTTGGCACTAACGTGTTTGCCACACTCTTCTCTACGGGCACAACGGCGATTAAAAGCCTCTCCCGGGCTCATAAATACCAACGCGTCCCCGGTCTCACACTCGTTACCCGTTGCTCATCATGCTCCTCGCGAATTTTGCGATCCTCTTGACCCCGGTTCTCTCTTGGGCGCTCTCCATCGAAGCTTCTGCCCCCAAAGCTGTCGTGTACACTTCGTGCAAGATTCTGAATACGGCCGCGCTCACATTTGTACGTCACCGCGTTCTGGTTTTCGCTGCCATTTATTAGGCTGCGCAGGACGACGGCCCGTACAAATACATGTAGCGCTTCTGCCGGCCATCCTAGTCCCAATGTTGATCATTACGACTTCGTCTAGGGCACAGATTAGCGATCTTCTGGTGAAAAAAAGCGCCAAAGCCACTTTCTTCGTGAGTGAGTGACTTCGCCATCCTTTGCCTATCTAGATTAACGACGACGTCTAGACGGTCACAACTGTGAGCGCTTCTCGGATATTATTAACTCTATTTTGCCAGCTAGATCACCGACCGACCTTCCAGATGACTGCATTTATGACACCAAGGTCGCCGAACGTCTGCAATATGTGTACAGCAGCGGGCACCAGATATGTTCGCATACGTGGTCCCACCCTGATCTCACCAGTTTGAATGCAAGTCAAAGTAAGCTCTTGGCTGTTTCTGCTCTGCGAGATCCTGCATTTACGGGGCTTCCAGTGACCGACGAGTTTGTGAAAAACGACGGTAGAGTGCATACGCTGACTATAGCCGCATCTTTCTGATCTTTCTGCAAGTGGCCCTAATGAAAGTTCTGGGGATTACATCGCCCTTTCTGCGTCCGCGTGCGTTGCCCCAACACTGCTTTGTTTACCTGTTTACAGGGATCCAGCCTACGGCAGTTACAACACCCTCGTCCGCCAAGTCGCCTTCCAGCAAAATAAAAGCCTCGTAACTTGGGACTTCGAGTACGTTGGTGCTGCTTTGCGCTCCTGCCTGGCTGATCAGGACAATAGCTCTCGCGACTCGCTCAACGCGACGGTGCAAGAAAGCGAGGGTTATTACGATGCTGTGATTAACACGAACATCACCACTTTGCTCGCCTTGAATCATGAGACTCAGAGTACGGATTCCTAAGCGCCCTTTGTGTTTTTTTATTTGAGACCTGACGATGAATGCCCACAGAAACCACCGCGTAAGTTGTGCATTTTTTATTTCCTCTCGTCGCAGTTCTAGACGTCGGTCCCGCTGCAGACAGGTCCTTGTCGGATACGCCATCGACAAGCTTCAAGCCGCTAATTTTACGCTCGTCACCTTCGCCGAATGCATGGGACTGGAGCCGTATTCATTCGTTGGACCGCTCGGGACCCGCGATGTAAGTTTCTTCTGGTTTCCCTCTGCCAGTGACTATATTTCTGACCCTCGTTGTTGTAGGACTCGTGGTTTTGTCCGGAAGACAAGTCGGATGACTGAGACGCGTGTTAATCGACAAGTGATCAAAAAGCATCCGTTGCGAAAAAATTGAGCGGTAGTCGCACTGCTCAGAAGATCGAAATGCATCATTGCTATGTTCGGACTGAGAGATTCCGATGACTGCTGTTTATATATACCGGGACTTGGAACATTCTCCTTCGATTCCTAGACACAACATAGGAAGTATAAGATGATCTCATGCGGCGAACCACTAAACGCTAGCTAAACCTCAAGTTCAAGACGCCGCGCTATAATGCCAGAGTTTTGAGGCCCGAGTCTTGATCAAGTCGTCCTTGGGATCAATCTAACGGGCTCTGACCCAATACCAAGCTCCCGCAACCACTCCTCGAGTCCTCGATTTGAGTAGTGAAGCGGTAAACATTGAACGGGAATTTGTCGGGAATTCAGTGCATCTTCTGCCGTTTCCTTGCCCAAAAAGATTGAGGAGATATCTTGGCTATGGTCTGAACCCTCATAAAATTAAACTCTCATTTATATTTATACCGGTACTGTAAGGCGCCTTTCCACGCTTGTTGAGGGAGCTCGGTGTGACTATGTGACGAGGGACAGATTAGGTTTGTCACAAAGAAATCGCTATCGATTCGCTAAGGACTTAGCAAAACTCGGAGGCTCGGTTAAGGACATAGCAAGTATATTCTTCTCTCTCTCCTTCCTAGCAATGACCTTGAACATGTAGACGCCCTTGCCCTTCAAGCGCAATGGCAACCCCGAGCGGCAATCAGACGTTCTCAAGCATAGCGGGCGGTATCACCGACGTCGCAGTGGCACAAACACCAGTTTCTATCCCTGCAGACTCAGCGGAACCACCTTCTGCTACCACTACCACTGAGACTGTTACTCCAGCTCCCCTTGCAGAAGAGGCTTCTCCCCCAGCAAAACGTCCCGTTGGCCGCCCAAAAGGAAGCAAAAACAAGGCCACCCTTGCCCGTGATCCGCCAGAGAAACGTCCCGTAGGACGCCCGCGAGGCAGTGGAAAGAAGAAAGCAGACCCCGATGCGCCTCAGGTGAGGAGGCCTGTGGGCCGCCCGAGGAAAGACGGCCTTCCTTCCGGGGTCCCATCCAAATCTTTAAGCACCCTCGTTCCCCCGATGCAGGTGAGCCTGGTGTTCTTTATGAATCGTTTTACCGACCCATCAACAGCACGACTATTACCGTATGGCGAGCGTCAGCGCCCCGATCCACCAGTGGGTGCCCGCGTACTCAGGAAGTGTCTCTGCGCCGCCCCCTGGTACGGCAGTCGTCGATCCCGCTCTCGAAAGCAATGAATGGGCCCAGCTTGCTTATACAAAACCGGACGACTTTCTTCACGTACTTTTGGCTGCCCTCGACCCCCCAAGCTCTCCGTTCGTAACAGGGCCCTCGGTCGAAGAGGCCTTCAAGTCTCATCTCGGATCCCTTGCCCCTCCGCCCACCTCTTCCGGATCCAGCTCAAATGGCACCCCATCCACCAGCACGCAGACCATCCCTTCCCTTTACTCGATCCTCAAGACCTTCTGGCTCCCGTCCTCCCCGAGCTACTTCGCATTGACCGCCTCCGCGACGTCCGCACGCACGCCTGCCGCCCACCGCTTCCTGTATTGGGACCCACAGCCCCTCGTCTTCAATGGCATCGCCTGTCCCACATGCGCCGGGCCCTTAATGAATCGTGGCCGCATCCGCTCGGGCCCGCTCACCGTGCATGACCTCGCCGGCCCCTTCTTCATCATCGGCTGCACTTACGCGTGCGCCAACGGCCACGTCTACGCAAGTACGGACGCAGCAGTGAGCCGCGCGCTACCCGCCGCCCTCGAGCGCGAGTTCCCCGCGCGTCTGGTCGCGGGCGACGCCGGAATCGGTCCAGATGTGTGGAATTGGCAGGCGCGCGGCGTGTCGCGCGCGCTGTGGAACCTTGTGCTGGGCTCGCTGCGCGCGGGGCTCACGAGGGATCTGATTCTGCAGCTCGTGCGCGACGTGCAGCACGGCGTGCCGGAGGGTGTGACCATGAAGGAGGAGCAGGATCAGACGAGTTCCCAGATGGAGGAGGAGGAAGAGGAAGGCCCGGAGGAGGCAACACAGGCGGATGGTGAAGGCGACGTGGTGATGCCGCCCACCGAGGTCGTTGCGGAACCCACTGCTGCTTCTGCGGCGCAGGCCTTCAACGACGCGTGGACGGCGAATTCCGTCGTCGCCAGCCCCGGTGCGCCGAGCGTGCAGTTCGGGGATCTGCGCAACAACCCCTACGCGCGCCTCGCACTGCCGATGTTCCCTCCGCCGTTCGTCACCACACTTGTGTCGTATGAAGACCTCCAGCGCAAGCGCCCGTACCCATTTGGCGAGCCGGATGTCGGCGCGGGCCTTAACGTAGGCGTGAGCAGCAGCGTCGCGGGCCATGTCGGCGGCGCGGCTGTCGACGTCGGCGAGCCCAGCGCCACCATCGTGACGAGCAAGCCGCGCAACCCTCGCCATTGCTGCAAGTGCGGGTCGCAGTCGTGCAAGGGCAAGGGCGGCCGCAACTTCTGCACCAGCGCGTGCATGGATTGCGGCAAGTTTAGCTGCCGCGGGCGCAATAGCCGCCGTCCCGATAAGACGTGCGATTCTGGATGGCCGGGTGGCCAGCCGCAGGACGTGGAAGGGCCGCAGGCCCCCGATTCTCTATGACGACTAGGAGCCGGACTTGTATTGGATTCCTGACATTGCATTATTTGTTCTACATACGCTTCGACAATTGGTGGAGCTTTCTGTACTCTCTGTTCCGTCCGGACCAAATGTAATATCCATATCGAGTACATAATCACTGTGCCCCTCGAGTCTTAAACAGCGCGCCTCCACTCTAAATGTATACATATTCTATGTGCCTTCCACAGCCACAGGCGTCCAGCCTCCAACGCTAGTTTTCACGATGCCGAAGATTGCGGGCGTCATACCGTGGCGGAGGGCAACATCCTCGTAGATGTTAGCTAAGATCTGGCCATAGCGAACCCCCGGGTTCCGTCGCTTCATTTCTATCTCGCTCTCGAAGAAAGACAGCGTTTCTCGACGACTGAAATTGTAGGTGGACCGTTGAAGCAAGGGCTGAAGTGCGTCGTACACGCCGGCTTCTTTCTCCTAGAATTTCGTCAGAAGACATAGGACATCACAGGGTGTGGACTCACGATAAGCGTTCCATAGATGTCGAAGTTTATGACACGTATGGAAGCGACGTTAAACATCGGAGGGTGTTGTAACGTTTTTGGCTCCGACACACTCGGTAAGTCAAGGTCGGGCTAGTCATCGTCTTCCTCGTTCCAGTAATTGTACGAATAGTGTGAACCGGAAACCGTGTTTATATTGTCAATTGGACAGGGAGTGGTTCCGATTGGTCCGGACTTGAATTGAGACGCAAGTTCTACCAGAGGCAGACAAGCCAAGTCTGAGATGGATTCTTCGGGTGCGAAGTCAGTTGCGTCGGAATCTGCGGTCTAAGCTGACACTGCGGTCTAAGCTGACAGTTAACTCGGCATCGACGTCACGGAGAAAGGGAAGTCCTTCATTTCTAAAGTCCATTGAATCGTCCTTTCAGTCGCCGGCCGAGTAAATCGAGCGACGATTCTGAAATTGACTGAGGATGATGTTCAACGCGAGCATTGGAGACAGTCACCTCATTATACTTTTCCGATCTCGCTCCAGGTCTTCCCTAGTGCCGGGAACTCGGAGGGGGATAGTAGCGAAAGCATGCGGTGCTTCCCGTGCCTGAGGGTGAACTGCAGACGAGATGACTCGCGGACAAGGCTGCGGAAAAATGGACAAACGCAGAAATTTAGATGGTGGTATAATGAATATATAGAGGCGAACGCACGGCGCCACAGCGAAGGAGATCGTGGATGTCAAGCAAATACAAAACTCATCAGGAAACAAGGCTTGGCACAAGAGTTCGACAGGGAGATGTGGGCGCTCCATGGTTCCAACTATCACGGAACCATGTCAGTTGTGGTCTAATAGGACGTTGAAAGCGATCCAAGGAGGTCCTGTGTGCGCGCAGGACGATGGGGAAGAGGGGAACAATAATGTCGAAGAGATCGAGGGCACGCCCGAATTGAGAACTACCACTTTCGGTTATTTCCGAACATCCCGGGGACACCTTATCTTATCAGCTGCTTATCTCCATCTGCTCGCTGCCATTGTGACTAACTGCGGTCATTTTCAGGGCGCAGTTGGTCGACCATCTTCAGTCCTCGAGAGTGGGCAGTCGCGAACTGCCATGGACCAAAAATCCCCCATGGCCCCTCCAGTTCCCTTACCACGGACCCGGCGCACGCGACCGCGATTAGTACTCGCCCTGTTGGCTCTGCTGCTCGCCTCCAACTTTCTTGTCTTCAACGCGTTCTTCCAACCACAGAAGGCGTACACGCCGACCGGATCCTTGCGCAGTGCCGCGCCCTCGATGTGAAGCCCGCGCCCGCGCCGTCGTTCCATCTGCGCACCGAGTCGGACAGATTCCAGCCGGGGACGCGCGCCGTGCTTGTCAAGAACACGACGATATGGACCGGACGCATGCACGAGCTCGAGGTTCTCAAGGGCGACATATTCATGAACGGGGGCATAATCGTGGCGACCGGTGTCGTTGAGCAATCGCTGTTGGACTTGCTCGAGCACGATGTGGTTGATGCCCAGGGCGCATGGGTTACTCCGGGGTCCGTCTCCGCGAATTCATCTCAGTTGAGCTGGTCGATTAACTCCCTTACAGGATCGTCGACATGCACTCCCACCTTTCCGTGGGCGCCTCCCCCGCTCTCTCTGGCGCAGACGATGTCAACTCCCTCAACGGGCTGGTCATGCCCTGGCTGCGCACAATCGACGCCATGAATACCCACGACGACGCCTTCGCGCTCGCCGTCGCAGGCGGAATCACCACGAGTCTTATCCTCCCTGGCTCCACAAATGCGATGGGTACGCCCGTAGCCCTTTTAAAAATTCATATCTAACATTGTATTCCAGGGGGCCAAGGCTTCGTCATTAAACTCCGACCCACCGAGGAACGTTCCTCGTCGGCGCTTCTGTTAGAGGCTCCCTTCGGCATAGGCGGCTCCGATGTGGATTATGACGTTCCTCCCCGCTGGAGGCACATGAAGTACGCTCCTTCTCTTCCTCGGTTAGTCGTAATTCTGATCCCAGTTTTCAGACACGCCTGTGGTGCGTAGAACAATCCCATAGCCTCGATATGCTAACCATATCACCCTTGCAGGCGAAAATCCTTGTACGTTCGCCCCCTGATCGCCTGCCGGTTATTTGATCCATTCGACTATCAGCGCGCGCGTACGACGGGACGCGCATGGACACCGTCTGGAGTGCCCGGAAAGCGTACCGACCCTCTTCCCCCCTTCCTTATTCTGCGCTGAGCGCCAAATAGATACAACGACGCCCGAAAAATCAAGCTCGCGCAAGACCAGTACTGTGCGCAGGCGCAGGCCGGGCAATGGGCTGGCCTTGGCGAGTTCCCGACGGACCTCGCGATGGAGGCGCTCGTGGACATCCTTCGCGGGAAAGTCAAGGTACTGCTCCTTCGTTCGTTCCGATGCATTCTTCGCCCGTTTCTGATTTTCGGAGTAGGTCCAAACGCATTGTTACGAAGCCGTCGATATCGATGCGTTCGTGCGTATGTTGAACGAGTTCTAGTTCCCGATCGCGAGCTTCCACCACGCGCACGGTGCGCTTGTCCAGCCCCCGCTCGTAGTTATACCGCCGACATAATTTCCGCAGAATCATACCTTGTCCCGGAGGTGCTGAAACGCGCGTACGGTACGTGCCGTCCCTCCCAGCGTGCTTCATGATCTGATTATCCCCAGGCAAACCGCCTGCGTCCGCTATATTCGCGAGCTTCGCTAGGTGCGGGCTCCCTTCTTGCGGCGCGCATTGTCTCATCGTTACGCAGGTACAAACGCGAGGCATACAGACACTCCGGCTTCGCCCCGCGCATTCTCGCGCGGACAACGGGCTTAGAGTCGTGATGAAGGTAAAGTTTTCGCCTCAAGTCTGGACCTTTCTGACCGCCGTCTTGCAGAGCGACCACCCTGGCATCGTATCGCGCTATCTTGTGCATGAGGCGCAGATGGCGCATTATCGAGGATTGAGTGCTAATCTCGCGCTCGCTTCCGTCACTTCAACTCCCGCGGAGGTCCTGGGCCTCGACCACCGCGTTGGATTCGTGAAACCAGGCCAGGACGCCGACCTCGTCGTGTGGGACTCGCATCCCCTCGCGCTCGGCGCGACCCCCGCCCAGGTGTTCATCGACGGCATCCCCCAGTTCACCGACCCACACATATCGAAGAAGCCCGCATCGCAGCAACAGGCACCCAAGACGCCGAACTTCGACAAGGAGAGGATGGACACGATCAAGTACGAGGGGCTACCGCCGCTCGACGCGCCGACGCGCATCGCAGGGGCGGTCCTTTTCCGGAACGTGTCGAGCCTCTGGACGGCGGGGCTCACGCGGCCGCGGCGCCGGGGAACGTCCTCGTCGCGGGCGGAGCCATCGTGTGGACGGGGACAGACGCCGCGCTCGCGCCGGCAATGGTCTCTGGCGCGTTTAGCGTCGATTTGGAGGGCGGGAGCATCGCGCCGGCTCTAGTGTCCGCGGGCTCGCTGTTGGGACTCCAGGAGATCTCGGTGGAGGAATGGACCGCGGACGGCGCAGTGCTTGACCCGTTGACCGGGGAGCTGCCAACCATCCTCGGGGAGCACATATTAATGCGCGCGGTGGACGGGCTGCAGTTCGGGACACGGGATGCGCTGTGCGTATCTGTTTGTCCGTTCTTGTGGCGTTGACGCTAAGGGTTGTTAGCACACAGGCTAGCGTACCGAGATGGGGTCGCGAGCGCCATTACCGCGCCCGCGGGATACGGTGTCTTCCAAGGTCTCAGCGTGGCCTTCTCTCTCGGCGCGCGCCATAAGCTAGAGAAGGGCGCGGTACTGCAGGACGTTGCGGCTGTCCACATCTCTATCAGCCCGCGGTTCGCGAGCTCTGTGAGTACGCAGATCGCCACGCTTCGCAGGCTCCTGCTCGGGCCACCGAAGAACGAGAATGAGTTCAGCTTCACACAGGCCGCTGAGGCGCGTCGTTGTTCTAGTTCCGCATATCTGTAGGCTAACGAATTGTCCGCAGGGATCCATTCCACTCGTTGTCAACGTCAACAGTGCAGACATCATCGCGAGTCTGATCGAGCTGAAACGCGAGGTCGAGGCGCAGTGCGGGGCGACCATGAAGATGACCCTCACGGGCGCCGCAGAGGCGCACCTCCTCGCGCCGGAGCTCGCAGCGGCCAACGTCGGCGTCATCCTCACCCTCCGCGCTCATTCCCATACAGCTGGGAGCAGCGGCGCATGTAGGTCCTCGTTACCACTCCGTCTAAATAATCTTATGTGTACCGGACAGTTTGGCGGGCCCGCCGCTCACGGCGCAGAGCTCCGCCGCGCTGCTCGCGGCGCACAACGTCACGGTCGGGCTTGGCCCCCAGGGCGTCCAGGGCGATGCTGGGCTGAGCACGTGGGCCGTGCGCAACCTGCGCTTCGACATGGCTTGGGTGCGTGCCGCCTCTTTATCCTCCACGCCTCGTCTCGTTTCTAATGTGCGTGACCCAGGTGGCACTCGAATCTGGGGGTTCCGTGTCAAAGGAGGCTGCGCTGGCGATGGCGTCGTCTAATATCGAGACGCTGCTGGGCGTTCGTTCCGCGGGCGAGAGTGCTGAGTTTGCGGTGACGCGGGGAGGCGATCTTTTCTCGCTCGACTCACAAGTCGTCGCGATGGTTTCTTCAAAGCGGGGAGTTGTTGACCTGTTTTGATATATGTAAAAAAAAGGTAGCACAGTAGTAGACGAGCGAGAAGTAATATTATCTCGCGGAGGACGGCTACAATCCGCTCTGTACAGCCACTGTTGAGCGCCTCTTGTCCTCGCTCGCCATGTCATCGTTGCTCTCTTTGCCCAACGAGCTTCTACTCATCGTATTCTGTCACCTCGACGATCCGTACCCTCTGTACCCTCTTTCAACCCTGTGCCGCCGACTTCATTTCCTGGCCTTACCGATATATCGCTCTCGGAGCCTGCTGACATTCCACTTGTTGTGTCGCCGCGATGGTAAACTCCGAGTTCAAATATGCGGCCGTGTGCACACCGGATGGACGTATCACAGCCATGTGTAACTTGCACCGTGGGCGTTTGGTTTGTGGACGCATACTGATTGGAAGAAAGGCAGGATTCCGAGGACAGCCACTGATCGGAGTAGCTGTCAAACGCGCCCACGTGCCATCAACTCCCCCTGCTTTCAACTCCCAGTGCAACGTTGAACAACATCTCGTTGGAGATTCAAGGCTCTACAAGCCCCCAATCCAGGTATCTCGAACAAATTTGGAGCGATGCACATTGCCCACGGAATCTCGATTTCTTCCCTGCTTCCTCCACTCCGAGCCCAGATACCTGAGATTTTTTCTCCCTCATCCCACGCTCGAGCACAAGGAACTCACATTCCGGAACATAACTGCTTCTCGCACCGCCTCCGGACGACCCGGTCAGTTCTGCATTTCGTTTGACTACTCGGCAAGGTCTCCATTTCGTTTGACCAAATTGTCATCCGGAATTGTCATGCCCGGGGGAGGTATAAATTCAGCAGATAATTGCGGCATCTTCCGCACCCTTTCTTCCTTGACGCCCACCATATGTATGTGTGCGTTATCCTTCCCTCACCTAGTCAACGTTGGTGCTGATCCTCATGCGTCTCTAGGTTGCACCCTCAAAGTGAGTTCGCCCACCTATCATACTCTGAGCCCACTGAACCCTTTCCAGATCCCCTCCGGTGACGACCGCACGACCTGCTCCGAATCCACTCGGCACCGCGCGGCCCAGCTGGTACCATGACACGGGAGAGCCCTGGCGTATGTGGCGCGGACGAGCTGCCCATCCCGGTAACCCTGAGGGAGCTGGGTGGTGCACCTTCGTACGTCTGCCCCATTCGCGCAATGGCCTCGTGATATCGTCTCGCTTGCGAGGCGATGCTCCCTAGACCGAGACGCTGGCGGGCTCTGTCTTCGGGCGGGGACCCGTACAGGTTGAAGAAGGTCGTTTGGACCACTCACTCCGGGCGCGGCCGGACATGGTGCTAGGACAGCAATCGTCGCGCGTCCGATCCATCGTCACATTCGCTGCGATTCGACGGGGTGGGTTAGAGGGCGGGGAGAACTGGGATGTACCGCGGTTGTTTGTCGTACTCACCTTTGTGGTTGAAGAGATCCCGAGGGACGGAGCGCTCCCTTATCGTGGGCCTCGGGTTTGAGGGCGAGCGCTTCTGCGCGAGCTGACCAAACGCGCTCCAAGTTTTTCTTCTTTTGTATATTCACACCGCATAATCTATCTTTTTTTCCTTATCTTGCGCCTCGGTGTCGTACTCATCATGGGAATCGAGCTCTGTCACCTCCCCGAGTCTGTGTGCTTGCAGCGTCCACTTCCATCGAGCTCGGTATCCCGCCGTGGATCACCGTCGGCTTCGCTCCCACCTCATCTTCAAGTTCTGCTTCAAAATGTCTTCCAGCGCCAACCCCAGCAGTTCCACTGCTTGCGCGGCATGGAAACGTGGTCCGCTCAAGCTCAGCGTCGTCCTCAGCAAGCTGCTTGACCTCAGCATCGCGCGCTGCGTCTTTCAGTGCTGCTTGTCACGCTACATCATCAATCATCCTCACGCTCGCTGCACATCGCGGCCCGCTCGAGCTCTGGGTCATCTTCGGAAGGCCTCAACGCCGAGATATACGATCCTGAGAAGCAAGCTGGCCAGTTTCCTTGGCTTTCGAAGGGCTCATGGACTTGGATCGTGGTGATCAGTGTTGAGATGCACACAGAGTTGGCGGAACGGATTGAGCATCTTGAAAGGGACCACGATAGCTCTGTGCAGTGAACTCCAGGCACTGCAGATGCCAGATAGAGAGATATATGTACATGCCACGCACTTTCCTGTGATTTTGACCAGACCTTTTTCTTTCTAGGTGGCTGAGCTCGTCCTTGGCTCGTCCCAGTCGCTAGAGACAGTCAGCGTGAGAATGTGACAAAAATGATCGCGTGACAGCCTAACGTTCTTTGGACTCCCTCGTTTTCTCGTCGCCGCGATGCATAGGTGCTGGGATGTGGCTGAACTGATACAAATCATATTTCAGGAGCTGGATTCGGTCCCTTATGAGCCTGGCACTGATCCTCGCATCACTGAAGACGGGCAATTGTACCGGCTCGCCCTGACCTGTCGCAAATTTTGCGATCCCGCATTGGACAGGCTTTGGGAGAATACATATGATTTCATACACCTCTTAAAATGTCTCCCTTCCCACATCTGGGAGATCTCAGAGGGGTCATTCGTGCGTCGTTTATCTTCTGCATTGAACGTCATTATGACTTTTAATTATCAGAAAATCCGATCTCCAGTGGGTCCTGGGGACTGGGAAAGAGTCTTGACATACTCAAAACGGATAAGGGACTTTTCTTCTAAGGAATACCAACCAAGTTGCCTTGACGCTTCCGTGCTTCAATCATTGGTCAATTCGCTTCCGTCCGGACCTCTGATCCCCAACTTGCGCAGTCTTTCCTGCCAATCCTGGTCAATACTATTCCCCCATCTTTCGCGGCTTGTGGGGGAACGTGTTCCCAAAATCTACATCGAAATTGAAGGTCCCGCTGCGGATTTGCCTCCGATTGTGTAATCATGCTGCTTACAACTGTTATGCTATTTGCTTACGGACTCAGATACAAACACGGACAACTTAGATATTCTTCCTCTCGTACCATAATCTTCTCCTTGTACTGCTAGCTAGAGATACTCAACGCCGACTCCCGGAAACGGGTCTTAATTCTTCTGGAGTGATTCCCCTTTTCTTTTTATCTTCCCTCTCTGGTATCGCGCCTTGGTGAGCACGATTCCATTTTTTTTGAATTATCCGCCCTTTCCACCTCGCGTCCCCTCCTGCGTCTGCCGAGCCTTCGCGCGAGGCTGAACGTTCGAGAACGCTACCCCGCCGAGGCAGCCTGAGCACGCTCAGAGCCACCAGCCTCGTGCTACCCCCGTGCGCACCTTGAGACGAGCCCACCAAGCCGTCCTCTCGGTACCAGCGTATCGACACCCCACAAACCCCAACCCCCAACCCCATACCCCACCCCCACACCCCGCGAAAGCGCACACTTACTCAACGAGACCGCCCACAGGCCTCGCTACACGCCACGTCGACTCGTCACACCTGTGCCAAGTCACACCCCAAAACAACGCTGGCGGGACGACAACCCTCCGTTCCCTTCTCCCTCCAAACCCGCGGCCAAGCCAAGGCGACAGCCCCAACACCCGTCGTTACGTCGCTCCCCCCGCTCCCGCCATCGCCCACCGCGGTGGATTCGCCGTTGACGCCGTTACCCCCAGTCTCGACGACGACGTCCAACCCAACGACGCCCGACCGCTCCCAAGCGGCTCACGACTCGGACACCACCGACTCTTCCCCGGCCCTCCCCACTCGTCGCAACGTCATGTCATCCTCGGGCGCCGCCGTCCTCGACCTCCCCCCATCGAAGCTCCCCCTCTTGCACGAGGGCGAGACATCGCAAGGCCAACTGCGCCAGGTCGAAATCCATTGTAACAATTACTTCACGTTGAAGTCGATCGCCGCCGACAAGCAGGTCGACAACGTTATGGGTTGTTTCACAGACTATCGCATCACCGCTTGGCTCGAGAACGACAACGAGCGCACCGCCGCCCGCGCCCTCGACTTCAAGGGTTTCATGGCCCTCGTCCGCGAGCGCCTCCTGCCCAGCGACTGGGAGCGCACCCTCAAGCAGGAGCGCAACAGTCGCAAGCAGGAGAAACACGAACCTTTCCTCGCCTTCCTCACCTCTGTCGAGCGCCTCAACTCCTTCTTGATAAACACCGCCCACCACCTCGACGACACCGGGCTCCGCACCTTGCTCGAGTCCAACATGACGACGGACCTCGCCGACGACGTCGCTGACGAAGGCAAGGTCACGGATGCCACCAAGTACAAAGAGTGGTCCGAGATCGTCAAGCGGCGCGATAACATCCGCATCCGCCGCATCAAGGAGCTCCATGCTATCGCCGACGAGCGCGCGAAGCGTGAACGCACGAAAACCACCACCAATGACGAGCGCCCTCAGAAGCGCAAGCGCGACGAGAATGCGCCGCCGTCCGGGCCCTCTACCTCTTCCTCCTCCGCCCCCGCCTCTTCTTCTGGCAACGGCAAACGCTGCCCGAAGCTTACCGAGGACGAGCGTGCCCTGCTCGCGGACAACCACGGCTGCAGCCGCTGCCGCAAGCCGTTCGTGGACCACGCGGACGCGCAGGACAAGACGTGCCCGTGGCCGAATGCCATCGGCTACAAGCCGGTGTCGCAGACCAGCGTTGACGCCGCCGCCGCCTACCTCACCGCCGACCAACGCGCTAAATTCGGTGTAAAAGCCAAGCCCACGCCCGTCGCCGCCGTCGTCGCCGCTGTTGGTTTCGCGCCCGTCGACGACCCCAACGACAGCAGTGTTGACTCCGAAAACGTGAGTGAACCGCACCTCGTCTGGGACTTCCGCATGGAAGGCCCTATGTCGAACCTTCCCATCCAAGTACGCGGGCTGATCGATAATGGTTCAGGCTTAGTCTTGATACACCAGGACGTCGTCGACCGCCTCGCTCTCCGCCGCCACCCCTTGCACGAACCTGTACCCGTCTCAGCCGCTTTCACCAATAGTGACGACCCGCCGCCATTGACGGAATGGGTGAAATTCAAAGCATTATCAGATGACCTCTCTTATGAAACCAATACTGTACGCGCCTTGATCGCGCCCGACCTCTGTACAGACGTAATACTCGGACTACCCTTCTTGAAACGCAACTCCATTGTAGTCGACCATGCCGACGCTACTGTAATTGATAAACGTACGAATTATAACCTCCTTGACCCAATTATACCTTCACCCGCGCCTGCGCCTGCGCCCAAGCTCCGCGAACGCCTGAAGAAAACAAAGGCGGATCACAAGGCGATGGCTAAAGAACTACACACTGTCTGCGCTACCCGCTTACAGGTCCTGACGGACGCTAATCTTTTCGAGACCGTCCGAGAAGTTGATGTTGTCGCCGCCATACGCGAGCGCATTGAGGTCTTGGCCGACGTCGAGCGTCGCCAGAAACTTGGCGACGATCTCAAAGCAGAATACAAACCTATCTTCGAGGTTATTCCCCACGTCGACGACTTACCCACCGACGTCCTATGTGAGATAAAAATCAAGGACGCTTACAAGACTCTATCCAAACGCAGCTATCAAAGCCCGCGAAAATACAAAGATGCCTGGCAAGATCTCATCCAGAAGCACCTCGACGCAGGCCGCATTCGTCCCTCCAATTCCCCATTCGCCTCGCCCGCATTCTTGATCCCCAAAGCGGACAAGACAGCGCTTCCGCGCTGGGTAAACGATTTCCGTGATGTTAATTCTAATACCGTACACGATGTTTTCCCCCTCCCTCGCGTCGACGATATTCTTGCAGACTGCGCCAAAGGAAAAATTTGGTCCACTATCGACTTTACGGACAGTTTTTTCCAGACGAGACTACACCCGGATTCCATACCTTACACCGCCGTTAGCACGCCTCTGGGCCTGTACGAGTGGTTGGTAATGCCACAGGGCTTGCGCAACGCGCCTGCCGTCCAACAACGACGTGTCACCGCGGCGCTGCGCGAATACATCGGCAAGATTTGCCATGTATATCTTGATGACATCGTCATTTGGTCGCAAAATGAAGCAGAACACGCAATCCATGTACGCCTGATTTTTGACGCACTTAAGAAAAATTCACTATATTGCAACCCAAAAAAGACGAAGTTATTTTGCGACGAGATTATTTTCCTCGGACACCGCAGATGCTCGACTTCGGCCAAGACCTCAATGCGCTCGCGTATGGCGGCGACAACATCAACTTCTCGGACGGTCTCGAAAAGATTAGCGTCCGTCAGGACCTGTAAGCGGGTAGCGCAGACGGTGTGTAGTTCTTTAGCCATCGCCTTGTGATCCGCCTTTGTTTTCTTCAGGCGTTCGCGGAGCTTGGGCGCAGGCGCAGGCGCGGGTGAAGGTATAATTGGGTCAAGGAGGTTATAATTCGTACGTTTATCAATTACAGTAGCGTCGGCATGGTCGACTACAATGGAGTTGCGTTTCAAGAAGGGTAGTCCGAGTATTACGTCTGTACAGAGGTCGGGCGCGATCAAGGCGCGTACAGTATTGGTTTCATAAGAGAGGTCATCTGATAATGCTTTGAATTTCACCCATTCCGTCAATGGCGGCGGGTCGTCACTATTGGTGAAAGCGGCTGAGACGGGTACAGGTTCGTGCAAGGGGTGGCGGCGGAGAGCGAGGCGGTCGACGACGTCCTGGTGTATCAAGACTAAGCCTGAACCATTATCGATCAGCCCGCGTACTTGGATGGGAAGGTTCGACATAGGGCCTTCCATGCGGAAGTCCCAGACGAGGTGCGGTTCACTCACGTTTTCGGAGTCAACACTGCTGTCGTTGGGGTCGTCGACGGGCGCGAAACCAACAGCGGCGACGACGGCGGCGACGGGCGTGGGCTTGGCTTTTACACCGAATTTAGCGCGTTGGTCGGCGGTGAGGTAGACGGCGGCGGCGTCAACGCTGGTCTGCGACACCGGCTTGTAGCCGATGGCATTCGGCCACGGGCACGTCTTGTCCTGCGCGTCCGCGTGGTCCACGAACGGCTTGCGGCAGCGGCTGCAGCCGTGGTTGTCCGCGAGCAGGGCACGCTCGTCCTCGGTGAGCTTCGGGCAGCGTTTGCCGTTGCCAGAAGAAGAGGCGGGGGCGGAGGAGGAAGAGGTAGAGGGTCCGGACGGCGGCGCATTCTCGTCGCGCTTGCGCTTCTGAGGGCGCTCGTCATTGGTGGTGGTTTTCGTGCGTTCACGCTTCGCGCGCTCGTCGGCGATAGCATGGAGCTCCTTGATGCGGCGGATGCGGATGTTATCGCGCCGCTTGACGATCTCGGACCACTCTTTGTACTTGGTGGCATCCGTGACCTTGCCTTCGTCAGCGACGTCGTCGGCGAGGTCCGTCGTCATGTTGGACTCGAGCAAGGTGCGGAGCCCGGTGTCGTCGAGGTGGTGGGCGGTGTTTATCAAGAAGGAGTTGAGGCGCTCGACAGAGGTGAGGAAAGCGAGGAAAGGTTCGTGTTTCTCCTGCTTGCGACTGTTGCGCTCCTGCTTGAGGGTGCGCTCCCAGTCGCTGGGCAGGAGGCGCTCGCGGACGAGGGCCATGAAACCCTTGAAGTCGAGGGCGCGGGCGGCGGTGCGCTCGTTGTCGTTCTCGAGCCAAGCGGTGATGCGATAGTCTGTGAAACAACCCATAACGTTGTCGACCTGCTTGTCGGATTGCGCGTCACTGTAGATCGCTGAGCCATGTGACCTTCAATGGGCCATACGACGACAGCACTAGAGACTGGGTATCCGCGTTTCTTATCCAGTTGACTCATCTGCAGACCGTCAAGGTTTTGTACATGAACCAAGACGCCTTTCTTCATGTCGCTGGCCTTGACCACGTCGAAAATCTGTGGGTTCGATGCCTCGATGTGGAAGCTTTTCTAGAAGTGGATCGCCCTTTTATCCTTTTCCCCGCTCTCCGTCGGTTGACATTGTGGGCGGAAAGTGTCACCTTCGCTACCCATTTCGTGAAGGTCCTTGACCGCGCACCATTGGAGACAATAGCAGTCACTGCCCGCCAGGATTCCACGACAACCCATTCGCGCGCACTTTTCTGGGCGATTCACGCTTACTCCTTCACTGGTCACACCACATTGACGTCCATCACAGTCGAACTCGACGAAGATTTCGACACGGTGTGTGCAAATAGCTCTCTGTACGCCATGTCTTCCAGGGTTATACAACCTCTATTGGGATTCCCCAATCTCCGCCATGTGAAGTTGTCGTCCCCGGTCAGATTCATACTCGATAATGAGTTTGTGGACGCCATGGCGCGTGCCTGGCCCCATTTGGAGAGTCTCTCGATTGAAGGGCAACACACTCCCTACTTTCCTTCCACATCGAACCCGACCATTATGGCTCTCCTTTCCTTCTCTCGCCACTGTCCCCACCTCCATCATCTCTCGCTACTCGTCGATGCCACAAATATCCAAATGGACCACTCTTCGCGAACTCCACGAACGATTCAAACCACCCTCGAGTCCTGGCACCCCCTTTATTCGTCCATTGACTCGCCTGTTGGAGTGGCGATTTTCCTCTCCTCTCTCTTCCCATCACTGTCGACACTTTACACGCCGGCGTTCTCCCTTTATCGGCCGCAATGGAAGGAGGTGCAGACATTGGTTCCCGTCTATGCGAGAATTCGTGCGGATGAAAGTCGGTTTGGTACGACAAGTCATGGCTCTCCACCGCTTCCCGAATCTAATTAATCATAGGGCAAGCTCCGCAACTAAACTAATGCATTTCTTGCGTCTCCATGGAGGCGCGACCTGCGAGGTCACTCCACAGCAAACTCCCAGTACGGTCTGGTGAGAATCAATCTTGGCATGTCTAGTATTTGGGTCGCGATGTGCTCGTACATTTGATTTGATACATACAACAGTCCTTCACAAATGGAAAGACTTTGCTGCACGTCGCTTCCATCTTTTCCAAGCGCTGCTCCATTTTTGGCCGCCGAAGTTATCCTCCAGTTCGCACCAGCTCCACGCATTCCCGTCTGCATTGCAATGATTGCATGCTGTTTTGCATAGACGTCTTTACGTTGCTCTTCTTCGTCGGTGTCAGCGTCAGAGGCTAGCGGTTCAGCAGTACGTATACCGCACCCTCGGTAGATCGATAGGGTAATTATGAGCCTCTCCCCAGGACCCCAGGATTTCCAATTTTCCACCGACCACGTCGAATCCTCTCGAAGACTGCTCAGGCGTGCACTTGGTCCCCTCTCCGTCGATGAACTCTCGTTTTTCCGTCCCTCAGCAGCTCTTCTTAGTTCGCGCGTGAGCAACGCTACTTCGAATTCTCCGTCCTGCGCCGCCTCGCCTCTCCTTCCCGCTCTTCCTCCAGAAGAAGCTCGGGTCGGACCCCACTCCATCCCGTACTAGCAAGGGGCATTCGAGTGCTCGGGTGGGGAAGATGGAGAAGAGGGAGTCCTACCGCAAGCGCCAGCCTCACATCAGACAGTAGCAGCGTCATTTTTGCTTCGCGCTCACAGAAATCTCCCCCTCGGCTATTATTGTTCCAGCACGAGCGGGTACCGGCCCTCGGAGCATCTCAATCACAGCTCTAGCATCATTGTACGCACTTAACCTCGCCACGCCGCCTCGAGGAGCTCGACGGTTACCACCGCTTCCGAGTCCTCTTCTCATGCAGGTGCTGCATCATCTTCTACGCTCCACCAGCATCGTAACACCTTCGGCAGCTCGGGCTCAGTCACCATCCAAACTCCACACTGCGCACCGCTACTGCCTCCGGGTCTGGCTCAATGCAACGAATGCTCGGCCACTGGCAACTTGTTCGGTCCCGCCCGTATTTACTTTATCACCGCAGATATAAGTATACTCTCTAAAATTTGACATGTACTTGAATCTTTCGAGCTAAATTGTGCTAGCTTTAGATTTCCTGTTGAAGTGAGATCCAGAGGTGCCCGGCATGCGGGCTCGATTTGTTGGTTGTTCTTCTCTGCATCACATGGTTGAATTCTTGGAGGGAATCATGCCGATTCCTCCGGTTAACCGGGATACTGGCCTGTGTATGAGAAACCAGTCACTTTTTTTCAATGGCGATTCATATGAAACCACCGTATCTGAGGCTACTACTATCTCAAATCGCGGGTCCGTTTGATCACGTGGTCGCGCATCTCTGTTTCCTCCACCTCGCGCCGTAAGTAATCTTTCTCTAACGTCTCGAGACACATGCTCACGAATCAATTCTATAGACCTGGCCTCATTTTCGTATGCCCGCCCCGTCACCCAACAAAAAGCGACGCCTTGGTACTCCTTCGCACACCCCTTCTTCCCAGCAACGTGCCAAAGCAAGGTCGGGCACGCAGATCCATCATCTCACGGATGATTGTCTGACCGAGGTAATGTAACAAGAGTTCATCTACGTCCGGTACTAAGCGATATCTACTAGGCGTTTCGCGACCTCAGTCCAACCGACCTTCTGAACTTGGCGAGGACATCGCGACCCCTGCGCCTTTTCCTCCTCAACAAGGATAGGCACAGCAGATCTGGACTCAGGCATTCAAGAATGTCAGCACCTTTCCCAGCTGCCCCCTCGACCTCGCCGAGTCCGCCTATGCGAGCCTCTGTTTCGACAGCACCTGCCATGTGAGTGTAGCTACATTGTACATACCGCGCGTTCTGACATCTATAAAGGGGTGTACTAAGCGAGTCGCAAAGGTGGAATGGGAATTGCGGACGAGGCTATGCCTGGGCTGTATCAGAGAACGGTACAGCGCTTGCTTTCATCTTCCAATTTTTAACTAAGCCCAACTACAGTGTCGTCCCTTTTGACGAGACGGTACCCCCGTCGTTCGTGTCGGATAGCAGGGTGCGCATGCGCGACCTTCTGCACATCCGCCCTCCCAGTACATCTCAATTTCTATGTTCTTCCTCAGCTTACAAACCCGCACATTAGCATACCACAATGCGTACCTACGGGAAGAACTTACCGCGATGAAGGCAAAATTCGATGGAATCCCCGATGCTGATCGCGCAGAGTTCATTGCGACGACAGCGGCCAGAATGGTGGCAGGTCGGATTGTAAGCAAGAATTGTTCGCGACGCAAACTCCGCATTTATGTATATCTCTACAGCACGCCCGAGTCATGCGGGAACGCGACGCCGAGGGCGTACGTCAAGAGGCTGTTGCAACTGCTGAAATCATCGCTGTACGCACAGCCGAGTACGCTCTGATTTTCTTCTTGTTGACCGCCAACTGATGGTCTCAACTATCCAGAATCCATCGAAAGCTTTACTCGCTGGGATGGGGCGACGAGCTGGCGACAATGAAGCCTCGAGTGCTCTCGTGTCTGAAACTCGTCAAAAAGGCCGAGCCGCTGACCGACGGCGGTGAGGACCCTTCCGTTTCATTTGTTCAACGCCGCTGATGATTCAATAGTTTGGGAAGCTATTAGGCCGAAACTCGAACGGCTCATGCAGAGCTTTCGATCAAAAGAAGCGTCGCAGAGGGACAAGGTGCTCAAAGCCCTCGCTATAAAACGTTTCAATGAGGGACAGCTGAAGTTGAGGACACCCCGGGAGACATAGATGTAAGTTGTACGGGAACTAAAGCGCATCGTCGGCGGCTAACTTTCCCTCGGATAGATTTCGTTCCCCTCTCTTACATTACAATACACATCACCCTGGCGCGCACTGCATAAGCACATACATACTACATACAGGAAAGGATTATTATTCAGATAGTCGCTCGTGAACCGAATTATCACAGAACTACATCCTATATCTTAGAGCCACATATTTATATAAGGACAGGCGTATGGATGTTCCACCGAATGTCATGAGGCGTTCTGGAAGGTGGCGCACGCCCGCACCTACCGCCGTGCCCGTTCTCGCCCGCCTCACTCCGACCGAGCAATATGGGGGCCCATGACGCTGCGACCTACATGAACCCACCCTCTACCTTTTTACTACTCTTTTGCGCATTCATGGTTACGTCCCGCGGCGCTGGTCTCGTACGATTCATCGACAGACTCGACACGCCCTCAATCCTGGGCAACGGACGTGGGCGTGGAGGTCGCAACCTCGATGAAGCTGCGTAGCAGAGCTGGCCTCGTCCTTGTGAAACTACATGCAGCTCGCAGCGCGACATCTTGCGGTGGCGACTCGGCTGCATGGACTCGCGGAGTGCGTGTTGCTCCAGAACGCGACGCCGATGAGGCGGGGGTGAAAATCTACATCTCGCTCGGGGTGCCGATGGCGGCCTTTGAGACACGCGAGAGCCGGCGTAACGGACTTTGGGCTGATATTCGGGTTCATCGTAAGCATGCGCGTGCGGAGCGAGATCTTTGGGATGCGGGGCACGATGATGACAATTCCCCTGAAGGTTCTGCGTAGTCGCGATAAGTAATAGTAGAGCTAAAAACGACGCAGACTTACTGAGTTGTTCAATGGTGACGATCAAAGCTCAGTCTAGTCGTGTGGTGCAAGATCAGCGTACTCGTTTCTCTGTTGAATGTGCCGAGAAGGGCAGTATCGGGATGGGAATGACCTTCCCGCCATCGAGTTCCCGATTCCGTAGCGAGGTGTTGCAGGTGTATT
The DNA here is from genome assembly GCA_029204335.1 of Mycena vulgaris. NCBI lineage: Eukaryota > Fungi > Basidiomycota > Agaricomycetes > Agaricales > Mycenaceae > Mycena > Mycena vulgaris. The sequence goes on along the minus strand of JARGYA010000408.1, from coordinate 16,444 downwards.
GACGGAAAGAGAGATACCGACAGCGTCCCCTCGTATCAATAAATGGAACAACTACAAGGCAAAGTCAATAATAAGTAGAAAAACGTATGAAGACACGGACCTCCTCTCATCAGCAATGCGTTCGAAAGGACTCTTCCTGAATCCCTGAGCCTCAGGGCTTGTTAGAAGGGGTGTCTCCGAAAGCGCCGGCAGTCCCCGGGCCCATTAGATGTGAGATGAGGGCATATATGCGCTGAGGGTTTTTTCACAGAATATGAAAGCGCTTGAGTTATATGGATGTTGCGGCGACACGGGAGGATCCATAACGCAAAGCAAGCAGGCATTCAGATCTTCCAGAGACTTTTTTGCTTTTTTCCTCGTCTTCAAAGTAGCACTTGATAAAATTCCGTTGGGATCTGTATGCGCTTGGCGCGCCGAAAAACGCGGTTTCGAGGAGGAGGACGGTCCATTTCATGGCTGCTAGTTTCACCAGTTTGGTACAGACTAGCAGCCTGCGTCGACCTTTCCATCCAACAGCATTCAACCGATTGCCTTCAGGTCAACTTCGCTCTTCAGTTCTTCGATACTTTCGCGGGACTTCCGCAAATAACCTACCAAAAAAAACAGACGCTGATTTGTCCCTCGGGATTCGCCGCGTCGTAGTTTTTGGGACTCGGAAGAGGAAAATGATTGGTGACACAGCCACAAGCTTGTCAACGCGCCCACGTGCCATCAACCGCTCTTTCCTTCCACTCTCACCACGATCTCGTTTCCAAGTCTCCGCGCAATCAAGAGGGCTCCATCTAGTATAATGAGAATATGTGAGCGCCGTCCATTATATACACAGTCTCCATTCTCTCCATCCTCCATTGCGTCCTCACATGCTAATTACCTTCGACTTCGTCGCCAGATGATATCCTCTGCCTGAGGCTCTCTCAGCTTCATCTCGTCACTCGAGCGCAGGAAACCCGCAGTCTGGAATCCAAGTGCTTCTCGCACTGCTCTCGGACGACTCGGCCAGCTCAGCATTTTGTTTGACCACTCGGCAAGGTCTCCATTTCGTTTGACCAAATTGTCATCCGGAATTGTCATGCCCGGGCGAGGTATAAATTCAGCGGATAATTGCGGCTTCTTCCGCACCCTCTTGTCTTCAATGCCCACCATCCATCCAGTCGACCCAGAAATCGTGTGTTATCCTTCCCTCCTAGTCAACGTTGGTGCTAATCCTCATGCGTCCTTAGGTTGCACCGTCAAGGTGAGTTCGCCCACCTATCATACTCTGACTCTGAACCCACTGAACCCTTTCCAGATCCCCTCCGGTGACGACCGCACGGCCTGCTCCGAATCCACTCGGCACCGCGCGGACCAGCTGGTATCATAAGAATGGGAGAGCCCTGGCGGCTGTGGCGCGGGCGAGCTGCCCATCCCGGTGACCCTGAGGGAGCTGGGTGGTGCGCCTTCGTACGTCTGCCACAGTCGCGCGACTAGCCTCGTGATATCGTCTCGCTTGCGAGGCGATGCTCCCTAGACTGAGACGCTGGCGGACTCTGTCTTAGGGCAGGAATCCGTCACGGGTCGAAGACGTCGTTTGGACCAATTCACTCTGCGTGCGGCCGGACCTGGTGTTAGGACAGCAATCGTCGCGCGTTCGATCCATCGCCACATTCGCTTCGATTCGTCGGGGTGGGTTAGAGGGCGGGGAGAACTGGGATGTGCCGCGGTTGTTTGTCGTTCTCGCCTTTGTGGTTGAAGAGATCCCGAGGGACGGAGCGCTCCCTTATCGTGGGCCTCGGGTTTGAGGGCGAGCGCTTCTGCGCGAGCTGACCAAACGCGCTCCAATTTTTTGTTTCTCTTGTATCATCCACACCGCATAATCTATCGTTTTTTTTCTGCCATATTGTCCTTCAGTGTGGCTTTGCAATATTCCGTGTCCTTCCATTGCAGTGAACCACTGGCAGTGTTGACTTTGTATATATAGTGAGCTCAGCGTTACCGGGGACAAACGACTCCCACGCTCCCACATCTTCCTGCACTACTTCGACATCTCTTCCTGTGTCCATCCCAGCAATTATGATCCTCGTACGGTATCCAGAAGCTCTGTGTGCCCTTCAAGCTGCGCGCCGCCTTCAGCAAACCGATGAGCTCACCGCCGTTCTCAGCGCGAGCTCATCCGAACGCGGGCCATCATCAAGAATTCTCGAGCTCGCACAGAAGCAGCTCTATCCTCTCCTGCTCATCTTCGGACGACCTCGACGCCGAGATACGCGATCCTGAAGCAATGTGGAAATTTTTCTACGTTTTACAGCGCTGTATCTAAATTCAACGATTGCAGTGACCCGGGATCGCGCAAGATCAGACACCGTAGAAGGAGCTGGCAGGGCAGACCGGACCTGCAGAGAGACACACTCGAAATCAACATTAGCTCCGGACACAGTGATCTGTTCAGATTGACCCAGAGACAACTCGACGCAGGTGCCTGCCATACTTATTTACATACCACAGTTTCATACGAACACATTTCCTCTACTAGGTGGCTCGCCTCAGCAAGCAAACTACGGCATTCCACTTCCAGCACACCAGATATCTCCGGTTCTCTCCCGAGGTCGCACATCAGCTCCTCCGAGTATTCCCCCCACAGTTCGTGCGCACCAGCATTTCTTCATCGGCGTCACGCTCTTCAAGATTAAGTTCTTCGTCATCGTCCTACTTTTACCCTCTACCTCTGGCCTTGGGCAGCCCTTTCAGGCACCCAGGCGGCTCGCAGGAGCAGCACAGCACCACCAACGATACTCCAAAAGATCCCTGCTCGTTCTTTCGCAGGTCTCTCAAGTTGCAGAGACCGTTACATCTCCCATGCCGATTTCTCTCCAAGACTGCTCAAGCACTCATGGTAAGCATCCAGCCCACCCTCCGCTGATAAATTCTCATTTTTGCATCCCTCCATCAGCTCCTCTTGGGTTCGATTCAGCAGCTCCGTGGCCTGAGGCCTCGGGGTCTTCAGGCGCGAGCAACATTGCTTCCTGCGCCACATAGGCCCTTACTCCCGCGCTTTGCGATCGTCCAGAAAACGCTCGAGGACCGCAGTTGCTCGCCTTCCGGCAGGCCCCAGAGCTCTTTTCTGCAACGTCTCATACCGTGTAGTGTTCGGTGCGACAAGACATCCCTGTAGCTAGCTCGAGAAGCTCCAGGGTCTTTCTGCAGAGCTCGTTGTTCGGACCAGAACAGTTCCAGGACTGGTGGCTTCGCTACTCCATCGCGTACCGCCCAGCAAAAGGTTCGAGTGCCCGGGTGAGAAGCGAAGGAGAGTTTCTCCGTCGCGCTCGGAGACTTCTCCTCATCGCCCTTTTCGCAAAGAGCTCCACCTCGCCTCTGCAACGGAACAGAAGCCTCTGTGTCATTCTCCACCTCTACCTCCCATTCGTGACTTCTCGATCGAGCAGCTGAGGCGGCAGGCAAGGATGTCGGCATGTGGTTTGGACCGAGTGCAGCGGCCGGGGCGTTGAGGTGCGCTGCTTTCCCTCTCACCAATCGTTTCCTCCCACTGACGCCGTCCACAGAACGCTCGTCGACGCGTATCCCGTGTGCGGGCTCGGTGTATCCGTCGCGACTGACGGCATGCTGTACCAAATGGAGGCTTTCACAGCGTCGCACTCACCCGCGGCGCTCGCTGCCGCGCAATCACACTCGCGGGCGTCTTCGGGGCGCAGCTCGTCGCGGGGGCACGGTCACGTCCTCGTCGTCGCACGGCAAGGCGCAGGCGCACGCGAAGCCGGAGACGAAGGCGTGGGGAGACCGCCCCGTGCTGTTGTTGCTGAGGATTCGACTGGGACCCGATGGTGTGAACTCGGTGTATCATGAGACCATCAAGGTACGTCTCGTCTGTCTTCTTTTCTTTTCTTCTATCCTTCCTCCGCCAAAGCGCGTTCCTGCATCTTAACCCGCACCTCTTATCTTCCCTACTCTTTCCTCCCTCTTTGTAACGCTCGACGCTGACCCCCTTCTCAGATGCTCTACACCTTCCCGCAGTCCGTCGGCACCGCGGGCGGACGCCCCTCGTCCTCGTATTATTTCGTCGGCATCCAAGGCAACGGCCTATTCTACCTAGACCCCCATCACTCCCGCCCAGCCGTACTCCTGCGGCCATTCATGGGCAAGCCGGCGGCGGGGCCGGGCAGCGGATGTACACAGCGCGGGCGCGCGATGACGGGCGGACGCAGAGCAAGGGCGCGCGTGGCGTTCTCACGGAGGATTGAGCGCGCGTCTTTTCTCTTCGTCCTTGATTTCTTTTGTTCTTGATCATGGTCCCGCCCTCTTCTTCTCCATTCCATTCCATTCGCTGCGCTACGATACTCTACTTCCCTGGTATATCTTTTATCTCTTGTCACTTTCTCTTCGCTGCCCCGTCCTTTATATGCTTTATATGTTCCACATCTCATTTATCTTCGATTGTATCTATCTTGCATGCACACTGCATATCTCCCTATACCCCGTATCTGTTCCCTATCATCTCCTGCGATCTGTCTCTTCTCGTTCTGCTGGCCCTAATGTTATGCACATACGCCGCCCAATGGCGGCGGCGGGGAGTATCCGCTTTCGAGCCTTCACCGCCCCAGCACGCGCAGGGGCACACACCCTTCGTCTTCGGCGCGCCGCCACCACTGCATCCTACTTTACTTCACCTGCCCCCGCCATCTGCGGTGCTGCCCCCAAGCTACGCGCTCCCCGCCGCTGGCTCGTACACTCCTCGCGCGTAACCCGAGCACCCTCACGCCGACGCAGGTGTACCTGCGCGTGCCGATGAACGGGTACGCGTATGCTGGCGCACTGAAGCGCTTCGTATATCTCATGGGCCCGCGTTTGGATGTCGCGCTGGATGCAAGGGCGGCGGGAAGGACTAAGAGTATTGCACCTGGATTCAAATACCTGATTCCATCGACCTCTGTGCCAGCGAAATTTCTCGGATTGCGGGGAGGGACCTGAAAAATTACCTACTCGTTTTGACTGGTTGAAAGAATCACCAGACGCTCATGGGGATAGTCGGGTTGACGCCTCGGAGGAAATTTCTGTGTTAACTCTCAAACCTAGTCTCCAGTCGCAGATGAAATCAATATGTTGAGCAAGGTATTCGCAAATAAAATGGTCAGGTCAGAACGGGGGGATGAGGTTGCAGGAGTATCATATCAGATGTGGGGAACGAGTGCACAAGACGTTAATAAACTGAGCGTAAATCATCAGACTAAAGCAAGAAAGGAAGCAAAGAAGACTCAAACCTACCGAGCTATTCTACAGTGTAACACCGGTTACTGAATACTGAATTGAGTGGGCGGATTGTATTGGGGACGGGATGGAGACTGCAGCAAATGGCCAGGAAGATCAAATAGAAATGCAACGAAAGAAGAATTAGGGCTATATGGAATGGTTAGATTGAAGGAGGGCAAGACGGCCGCGCGGGAATAATACCAGATCAGGGCGCAAAATTGAAATTGGGTAAGTGTCGAAACGACAATGGAATAAATATCTAGTGAGTTTTAGGCACGCTCGGTCTTGAGCCGTTTTGAGGGACGAGCGGCTGTGAGACGGAAGTATATGAGCGAATGAAATTTTGAGGAGGGTAGCACGTACGTCCGTCGTGTTCATCATGTTCCTCAGTTTTCGGCGGAAGATCGCTCTCCAAGTCCTCTGCAGTTCTCCTGAGTGCCAGCTCACACTGAAGACAGGAAATGTGCTCCTCCAGAGACTCGATCGCGCGCGCAGATCTCTCGTCCGCCCTTTGACGCGCCGTCGTCAACATTTCGAGCTTATGGCACTGATACGAAACCAAGTCGCGAAGGTCCCGATTCTCGGCTTGCAGTTTCGCAGCAGTCTCAGCTGCCAGGGTTTCAGACTGGTACTGCTTCCATGCGTGGGTCACAAAAGCCTTCGCAGCGCTCGAGCGGGCAGCGGCGACAGTCTTCGTGACAAGCTTAGTCAAAGCCGAACTAAACGCAGCATAGTCGTTCGCGCGAATAGCGTTTACGAAAGTAGCGGCGATATTGGGTATTTCTGCCAGAGCCGCAGCACTGGTGTCTTCCGAGACGGCCTCCGCAATGGCGAGCGTTGGAGGTATGATTCCAGCTGCGATTTGGGCGGGATCGGAAGCCATGGGAGGGCGGTAAGAAATGAGACTTGTTGTGGCCAGAAGACAAAAGTTCGGTGGCTGTACGCCGGTTCAACCGTTTATGTCTTCCCCCTCGCCCAACAAAAGGCCTCGCCTTTCTACTAGTAGCGCTCCTTCCTCTTCCCAGCAACGTGAAGCAAGGTCTGGCACGCAGATACATCATCTCACGGATGATTGTCTGACTGAGATAATTTAACAAGAGCTCATCTCCTTCCCCGGTACTAAGCGACTTCTAGGCGTTTCGCGACCTTAAGCCCACCGACCTTCTGAACTTGGCGAGAACCTCGAGACCCCTGCGCCTTTTCCTCCTCAAGAAGGATAGAGCACAACACGTCTGGACCCAGGCATTCAAGAATCTCAACACCTTCCCTGGCTGCCCCCTCGACCTCGCCGAATCAGCATACGCGAGCCTCTGCTTCGACACAACCTGCCATGTGAGTGTAGTTACATTGCATACATACCGCGCGCGTTCTGACGTCTATAAAGGGGTGCAGTAAGCGAGTCTTGAAGGTAGAATGGGAATTGCGGACGAGGCTCTGCCCGCGATGCACCAACAAACGGTACAGCATTTGTTTTCATCCTCCAATTGTTAACTAAGCCCCAACTACAGTGTCGTCCCTTTTGACGAGATGGCACCCCCGTCGTTCGTGTCGGATAGCAGGGTGCGCATGCGCGACCTGCTGCACATCCGCCCTCCCGGTACATCTCAATTTCTATGTTCTTCCTCAGCTTACAAACCCGCACATCAGCATACCACAATGCGTACCTACGGGAAGAACTTACCGCGATGAAGGCAAAATTCGATGGAATACCCGATGCCGATCGCGCAGAGTTCATTGCGACGACAGCAGCCAGAGTGGTGGCAGGTCGGATTGTAAGCAAGAATTGTTCGCGACGCAAACTCCGCATTTATGTATATCTCTACAGCACGCCCGAGTCATGCGGGAACGCGACGCCGAGATCTTGCGTCAAGAGGCTTTCGCAAAGGCTGAAATCATCGCTGTACGCACAGCCGCGTACGCTCTGATTTTCTTCTTGTTGACCGTCAACTGATGGTCTCAACTATCCAGAATCCGTCAAAAGCTTTACTCGCTGGGATGGGGCGACGAGCTGGCGGCAATGAAGCCTCAAGACCTGTCGTGTCTGAAACTCGTCAAAACGGCCGAGCCGCTGACCGACAGCGGTGAGGACCCTTCCGTTTCATTTTTTCAACGCCGCTGATGACTCAATAGTTTGGGAAGCTATTAGGCCGAAACTCGAACGGTACATGCAGAGCTTTCGCTCAAAAGAAGCGTCGCAGAAGGACAAGGCGCTCAAAGCCCTCGCTATAAAACGTTTCAGCGAGGGTCAGCTGAAGTTGAGGAGACCCGGGGAGTTGTAGATGTAAGTTGTACGGGAACTAAAGCGCATCGTCGGTGGCTAACTTTCCCTCGGATAGATTTCGTTTTCCTCCCCTACATTACTATACACATACTATACAGCAAAGGATTTTATTCAGACAGTCGCCCCCGAACCATGAAATTATCGTAATGCACATCCTATATCCCAGAACCGTCATCATATATATTTATAAAACTCATGAGACACGCGTGTGGATGTTTCCCCGAATATTATCAGGCCGTTCTTGAAGTTGGAGCACTACTGCTGCGCACCTAGCGCTGTGCCCGTTCTCGCCCACCCACTCACTCCCGAGCAATAAGGGCCGCCATGTGCAGATGCGGCGTCCGCACCTACCCCCCACCCCGTATCCCGCCGCACTCCCACTTCGTGCATTCACGGTCGCGCCCCCCTCGTGCGCTTCGTCGGCAAACTCGACCCGCCCTGAATCTTGGTGGGCGTGGAGGTTGCAAGCTTCGCCAGTCGAGCTGCCCTTGGCCTTGCGAAAATACATGCAGCTCCTCAGCGCGACGGGTTGCGATGGCGGCTCGGCGGCATCAACGTTCGGGGCGGAGTGCATGTTGCTCTGGCGGGAGGAGGCCAAGCACTGATTAGGCGAGGTAGAGGGAGTATAGAGGTCCCTCGGGACGCGAGCGGGGGCCTTCGAGCACGCGGGAGCCGTGTCGCGGCCCTTGGGGCGATATTGGGGGTTCGTCGTGAGCATGCGCGTGCGGACCGAGAGCTTCGGGATGCGGGGCACGATGATGCTGTCAATGATGTCTCGCCTGTAATCGCGATGAGGAATAGCAGAGCTAAAAACATGTTGTAGGTGTACTATTGATGGCGTCCCGTACGGCCTATCAATGAATGAACGAACTACGAGGCAAAGTCAATAATAAGTAGAAAAACGCATGAGCACACAGACTTTCACAGTAAGACGTTCGAAAGGACTCTTCCTGAATCTTGAGCCCCGGGGCTCGTTAGAAGGAGCGGAGGTGATGAGACTGGCCCAGAAGGTCAGAGGTGTTAAATAGCTGAATGTGTTCGCTCACACCTGCCATCCGTACCCGCACAGCCAAATCCGCTTTCCAAGCTCAACGGCAAGGGGGACTGCTCTTTTCAAGGTGTGTGGGTGTGAAATTTGTTTCGTGAAGGTTGAGGATCCGAGTGCCTCCGTAGTCTCTCTTGACAGACGCTTCATCGGATCTAACTCATACCTCGTTCAATGATGCCTAGCGATAGTCGAAATGATTACGCGCTGTTTGTTACAGAAAGAAATATGCGCTTGAGCACGGTTGAGTTGCATAGATGGCGCAGCGAAACGGGAGGATCCATAACGCATGAATTGACAATAAGCAAGCATTCAGATATTCCAGAGGCGAAAGATGCTGCTTTGCCGCTCGAGAGGAAAATGATTCAAACACAGCCACAAGCCTGTCAAACGCACCCACGTGCCATCAAGTTTCAACCACTCTTGCCTTCAAGCTCTCACCACGATCTCGTTTCCAAGTCTCCGCGCAATCAAGAGGGCTCCAGTATATTGAGAATATGTAAGCGACGGCCATTATCTGCACAGTCTCCATTCTCTTCATCCTCAATTGTGTCCTCACATGTCGACTTCGTCGCCCAGCCAGATGATATCTTCTGCCTGAGGCTCTCTCAGCCTCATCTCGTCACTCGAGCGCAGGAAACCCACAGTCTGGAACCCAAGTGTTTCTCGCACTGCCCTCGGACGACTCGGCCAGCTCAGCATTTCGTTTGACCACTCGGCAAGGTCTCCATTTCGTTTGACCAAATTGTCATCCGGAATTGTCATGCCCGGGCGAGGTATAAATTCAGCGGATAATTGTGGCCTCTTCCGCACCCTCTTGTTCTCAACGCCCACCATCCATCCAGTTGACCCAGAAATCGTGTGTTATCCTTCCCTCACCTAGTCAACGTTGGTACTAATCCTCATGCGTCCTTAGGTTGCACCGTCAAGGTGAGTTCGCCCACCTATCATACTCTGAGCCCACTGAACCCTTTACAGATCCCCTCCGGTGACGACCGCACGACCTGTTCCGAATCCACTCGGCACCGCGCGGACCAGCTGGCTACCATTAGAACGGGAGAGCCCTGGCGTCTGTGGCGCGGACGAGCTGCCCATCCCGGTAACCCTGAGGGAGCTGGGTGGTGCACCTTCGTACGTCTGCCCCATTCGCGCATTGGCCTTGGTATATCGTCTCGCATGCGAGGCGATGCTCCCTAGAACGAGACGCTGGCGGACCCTGTCTTAGGGCGGGAATCCGTTACAGGTCGAAGACGTTGATTGGTCCAATTCACTCTGCGTGCGGCCGGACATGGTGTTAGGACAGCAATCGTCGCGCGTCCGATCCATCGCCACATTCGCTTCGATTCGACGGGGTGGGTTAGAGGGCGGGGAGAATGGGATGTGCCGCGGTTGTTTGTCGTTCTCGCCTTTGTGGTTGAAGAGATCCCAAGGGACGGAGCGCTCCCTTATCGTGGGCCTTGGGTTTGAGGGCGAGCGCTTCTGCGCGAGCTGACCAAACGCGCTCCAATTTTTTGTTTCTTTTGTATCATCCACACTGCATTAATCTATCGTTTCTTTCTGCCATATTGTCCTTCAGTTTGGCTTTGCAATATTACCGCAATCCGTGTCCTTCCATTGCAGTGAACCACTGGTGACTTTATATATATATTGAGCTCAGTGTTCGCGTTAGCATTGCGCCGCGTTCACCAGTCCGAGACCCCACCCCACAAGTTCTACTTCAGCAGCGTCGCAAGCCTGTTGTCGACAGGTAGGGCGACATCGAGGAGCTCAGGAGTTCCCTTCCAGCCGCGCCCCCTTCTTACAAGCTTATCTTCCGCTTCATCGTCGCCTTCTCGGTCGAGCAGCTCTGCGTCCTCGAGCTTTCACTCCCCTTACTGGCATGTCAATGTGCACGTTCCATCGTAACGACCCCTCGCGCCCCCACAGCTCATCATCGATGGCGACGGCGCACAGAGACCCACCTGGGCGGCGGTTATTCGCTCATCTTCGTCCTCCGCAATATATTCATACACATTCTTTTCTAGTAGCGTTCGTTATGACGTGGAACATGCGGCGGAGCAACTTGGGTGGAAGGATCAGTGCTCTCGGGTCGTTGTTCCCCAGAAAGGCGTCCATCCCAATGGGCATGGGCTCCGTGAGGTCTAAGTCCCACTGGTCGTCGTATGTTGTAGTTAGTTCCGGGGCACCAGTGCGGTTGTTGGTGTTGACGGAAATCCACTGCTGTACAACCACCTTGGGGGCACCTTCTTGTTTAGTTATGGCAACTAAGATGACGAGCTTTGTCTGGGTATTGTTAAGTTGAGGCACTGCGTGAATTGGCTGAAGCTCACCTTGGTGCCGGGTGCAAACCACCGCGCCATGTCGCCTCGAAGCTCGGAGGCGGTCTCGGAGGATCCCACCTCCAGTATCACCGTGGGCGCGTCGGATCCTGCGGGACCCCATGCAGCGTCGGGCTGCTTGATGGTTTTCAACGAGTGATTGATGGTGATTTCTGCACATGCAAGATTAGCCACAGCAAACAGTCTTCCAGTCAAGACTCACCTTCGGCGCCGAAAGTGGTAATGCTGTCGAGCCATTCGTCTGCCCCTATTAATTCCCTTCCTAGCGCGTGTATTTCTGCAGCGAGGAGTGAGACGATGCGTTCGTGGATTGGCGTGAGTGTTAATCGAAGTTTCAAGTAAGTTTCTTCGAGCCAAAAAATCCTGGAAGCGCCGTCAGTCGCACAGGGGTTGGCCACAATAATCATACGAACCTGCAAACGAAGCCTGAGGACTTCTCTTCGCGTAACCAATGCAGTATACTGTGTATGTCTTTTGTCAAAGTAATTATGATTTCGAGTTCTGGAGGTGGAATATCATCACTACAACTCGGCAACTTGCGCGGACAGCACTTGCTGGAGAGCGAAAATGTGCTGGATGTCGCACAAGGTGTTTATACCGACGTAGCCGTCACCACGGGGAACAGGTGTAAGGAGAAGCATGCAAGTAGGAAGGATGAGAGTTACTTAGGGGCGAGTGATGAGTGACATGTCACAACTGACGCCAAACGAGGCCCAAGCCGTCATTTTCCCGGCAATCTCCGAATACTTCTCTTCATTGTCAAAGTTCTCCGAGGCGGCCAGGCCTGTTTCCCCCGACTTTTCTAGTTTGGCAACGGAGTCTCAGAAGCTGCCGGTAAATCATGGAAAACCTACCATGCGCAGACTGATACTACCGGCGTCCAAGTTTCGATTCACATTGTCCCGCTATCTGACATGACTTTACGGTTATCCCGGTCAAGTTCCATATGCCTCACTCGAGGAAACTGGACCGATAAAAACACGACAAGCGCTCACCATTCTTTGCAGGATTTGAAGAATCCTCTCCAAATTCAAGGGGATGGCGCACGCAATCTGTAAAACGAGTCTTTTGGCGATCTGCAGGTATCTCTAAAAGAGCAAAATATAAATGCTTGCACGGGAAGATGCAAGACGGCTACGGGAGCTGCATCGCATTCCAGATGGGCATTGTGGTTTACATCACTCGCAGATTGCGGCTCCGCAGCGGAGCCTATAGCGCGGAGCGTGGATGGCGAGGGATGGCGCGTGCTCCGTTTCTTATCTCTTCTTTCACAGATCTCTTGGCAGCCTTCCAGGCTCGCCCAACGGCCCCAACCCAGGCGGGCCATGCTGATTTTCTCTGGCCTTCGACTCGAACTGGCTGCGTCACGGAGGCCGCCTATATTAACAACAACGAACCTATTCGCTTTGCCATCAAAGTTGCTTGCTATCTTACCTCTTGCTTTTATCCAGATGACACTACCTAAAAATTGCCGCCCCCACTTGAATTTCACGGACAGCACGATATTCTTTCGCCACGTCCCCCTCCAGGAAAAAAAAAGGTTTCACGACCGCAGCATGGATCCTAGTGCTTTTTTTGATAGTGCAACAACTTAGCAACAACAGCACAATGCTTATTTGATCTTGGCGCGGCTTCGGGTAGCCGTCATAGTGACAAGGAAGGACGAGAAACCAATTCTGCGGTCGGAGATCTAGATGGTCTCGTCTGATTTCGTTAACAATCCACATGCAACCTCCAGCTCGCTCACCACGCTATCGAAAATCGCCGGATTGGTTGGCCAGTCAGTTGGTGGTATAAAGGGCTGCCAGGAAAACCCAGTCGTTAGGTTTACTCTCCCAATCAATCTCCTCCTCAACTATGTTGTTCGCTGTACCCGGAATCCTCGCACTCTTGTCCTCGGTGTCTGCCTTGAACCTTCCCGTCAACGGTACTCTTCGGTGCGCCCATCGCGCCACGGCTCATTGCTTTTATCTAACGTTCCCGTAGTAGAACTTGTGGAACATACATCAGCGACGACGCCCTCATTACCGCTGAGGCGCACTTTGCTGCCAACAGAGTCACCCCTGTGGCTTCCCTGGTCCCGCTGGTTGCAACTCTCAATGTCTGTATTCCTTAACATTGTCCGATTCCCGTCTAACATTGGTCGCAGATCTTCTACCATGTCGTGAGCAAAGACTCGACCGTTGTGGGCGGAAATATTCCGTATGTAGTTCTGTCTATAGTGCCAGGGATTATTCTTCTATTTTTTCCGTGTATGTAGAGACTCGCAGCTCACCGCCCAAACCGCGGTCATGAACAAGGCGTACGCCGGCTCGGGCATCACATGGGTAACAGGTGGAATTACCCGCACCGTCAACGCAGCTTGGTTCAACAGCGCTGCTCTCACCAACGCCGGCGCCGAGACCACCCAGGCGCGTGCCATGAAGACTGCTCTCCGGACTGGTACCAAGGCAGACTTGAACGTATACAGTAAGTCTTCGAACATCGGTTGCAGGCACCTAATTCATGGTTACTTGTAACTTAGCTGTCGGCTTTACCTCAACTGGCTTGCTCGGATACGCGACCTTCCCTTCGGACTTTACCTCCGACTCGATTGTTGATGGCGTCGTGATCCTCTTCTCCTCGCTTCCAGGAGGCACTGCTGCCCCCTACAACCTGTAAGGCCTCCGAATCCTAATTCTTCAAAGAGACTTACCCTCGATGCAGTGGCCAGACCCTTACTCACGAGGCCGGGTCAGTTCAGCCAAATCTTCCGCCTGCCGCTCCCGCTAACACATTTGCAGACACTGGGTTGGTCTGTACCACACCTTCCAGGGTGGATGCACCGGGACTGGTGATATGGTCTCCGACACACCTGCTGAGGCAAGCGAAACGTTTGGATGCCCCACCGGCCAGGACTCCTGCACCAGCGCCGGCGTCGACCCCATTCACAACTACATGGACTACACCGACGACTCGTGCATGACCCAGTTCACTGCCGGCCAAATCGTACGTATTCTTTTCTCCTTGAATTCTGAGCTCTTATATTGATTGCCATGATTTTTAGACCCGCCTCAAGGGCCAGATGTCCACCTACCGTGGTGTCACTCTGTAGATTGGGAACCTGCGGCGTGTAGATATGTAGAATGACATGGAATGCTCATCATCATCATCATTGCAAGTCGTATAAGCCCCAGTGTTCAAGGGCGCCGGCCTCAGCTCATATTATTCCAACGTGTCAATTTCGAGACTAAATCCCGAGTTAGGTTATATATTCGACGGAATTGCTTAGCTGAATTTGAATATTAACTCGAAGAAACATCACCACCATGGCGTTGCGCCTAGAAGGAAGCCATTTCGTTCGCGCCACGGAGCCCGCATAATATGGCGCCGTGCCAGTGCCGGCGGCGAGCGAGCCTCGCGCGCAGCCAATGAGCACGCCGCCGCCTATGAAGCCTGATCTGGCGTTCATGCAACGACTCCGACCAACCCGTGAAGCCCAAATGACCTTCCCCGCCTGCATAGCCGTCTATTGATAGGTGCCGGATCCCCTTGAGCCACCGTTCTCCCGATCTTCGCCCAGCGCGACGAGTGTGAGCCATTTCCCTCCTTTCCTATCATTTGCTCTCCAAATCCCGATATTAAGCCCGCGCCCGGGAGAGCACCGCCCACCCGCCGCTGGACGAGATCGCGCTGCCCGAGTATAATGAGGCGAGCCAAGGGCGCTACGCTGCAGTGCAGCCTGCGCGCCCCGCGCCCAGTGCGAATTAATCATTACTGAGGGACTTCCTGTAGCTATGTCCCGGAATACACGAGGAAGTAGGGCCAAGGCGTATCATCGCCCTACGCACGCCGCTCGTGCAGCTGCGCCCCTGTCGAGTTATGCTGAACGTAGCGCTCGCGAAGCGGTGGCGGGCAGACGTGAGTGGCCCACGAACGAGGGGAATAGAGCAAGTTGTGGAGGAAGGATCGGACGCCGTACGCTTCGCCGGCTACACTGGCCGATGCTAATCAAGAGGCGAAGCAGATGCTAGCGAGTTACGAGTATGGGCATGGGGACGGGCGCCGTGCATCTGAAGGATTAATTGTGATCTTCTAAGTTAAGGTACTTGCTGCCGTTCCTAATACGCTTTACCCTCCTCCAAGGCTACGACGGTCTCAGTCGACGGCGATGTCGGAAGGCGGATGGTGCTGTACCCCAGCAAGCTTTTCACGCTCCGCCAGACGCGCTCCAGGATGCCAGCCTCCCTCACGGGTACGGTGGCAGAAGCGCCGATCAATGTGTCGGCGCCGACCACGCCGTAGATGTCGTCGCGCTTCTGAATATCGAGCGGGATCTGCTCGCGGACGCTCCTGTGCACCATTGAGTCAGCATCGTGCAAGTGAAGGAAAGGCGATAGTACGCACTGGACCTTCGCAAGATCGACGTCGGCGAGGATAAACTGCGGCGGGATGGGCTGGGTCGGGTCTGCTACGTCGTCGACGGACGGGAGGCGGCCGAGCTCGACGCCCCAGGGGTCGAAGACGAGCGCCTCGCCCCAGGAGGAACGCAGGGGCGAGTGGGCGCCGCCTTGCGTCGCGGCGATGACATAGACCTGGTAGTTGATGGCGACGGCGCGCACGAGCGTGTGCCAGTGTGCCCTGCCCGTCGGGACGGTGAACGCCGAGGGGATGGTGATGACGTCTGCGCCCTTGCGGCGAAGGATGATGTGCAGCTCGGGGAACCTGAGGCGTAGGCGTGAGTTGAGGTATGAATGCGAGGGGAAGATGTGCGCACCGGATATCGTAGCAGATTTCAAGGCCGACGCGGCCGATGTCGCCCATGTCCACGGGAGTGGGGATGACGCTCCCGGGGATTATTCTGCGGTGCTCGCCGGTCCTGGGGCGCTTCTCCCCGGGGCTCGCCTGGGCCGCGTCCTTGAGCTGAATGTCGAAGAGATGTAGCTATAGCTTGCGTCAATGAAAGCAAAGTAACGGCGCAGAAAGTAGACGCACCTTGCGGTAGAACGACTTGATCTTGCCGTCGGGCCCAATGGATACGTGGGTGTTAAAGACGCGCTCGCTGCCCGGCTCCTCTGCGTTGGGCTCGTCCGGACTCGGTCGCTCGTGGATGCCTGCGTTGATGGATATCCCAAGCTCCTTCGCCACTGCCTGCAGCCCGAGCGTGTAGGTGTGCGTCGCGAGCGGCTCGGCGAGCACGTAGCCCAGGTGTGCGTCATTCGTGATGTAGTCGGCGGCTTCGGGGAGAAATAGTGCTTTTGCGCCTGCGGCCGCCGCATCGCGCGCCAGCTGGACGGACATGGCGAGGTTGTGGGCGACGCTGTCGGTGGAGCACATCTGTGCGCATGCTACGAGAACCATGGTGGTGGTGGCAGGAAAGGAGCGCGGTCGGCCGACATTGAAAAGATAAGCACGGCTTGAGCACGGCAGCTTGCGCGATGTGGGAATTGAAGGAAAAACGATTATCCCCTTCCTGTCTTTTCAAAAATCACTTCAGCTCTCTGCGTACTGCTGAAAGCTTTCCAGAATAATATCCCCTCGACGGAATACAGATAGATCTTA
>JARGYA010000407.1:0-119482 GCA_029204335.1 Mycena vulgaris | reverse complement strand
TTCGAATCACCCAATTTGCTCCCAATAAGCACTCAAGGAGACATGAGAACCTGCATCGACGCGTCCCAGGTTTTTGTCTAGGTGGATTTTCCTCATAATCAGCTTGAGGATTTCGTGGTTGAGTACTGCCGCGTTCTTGAGAGTCTGCAGAGTCGACCTTCTGTAAATACTAATTCGTTTTTAGAAACCGGCTCTTTTAAATATCCGTCTGGCTTCCCTCGCAACTCTCCACGGAGGAGGTTGAAAATGCAACGGTAGGGCGGTCTTGCCAAATTTGTGGTATAGTTGGCGCTGGATATCTTCATCTGAGGTCAATATCCCCTCGCCCGGGGTGGGAGAGAACATCTTTCACGTCGAATCAGGTAAAGGAGGAAGGACGGCCGCCGGGCCGCGGGCACGAAGTAGGCGGGGCTGATAGTGTATGCCTTGACGGCGGCGGTGACGTCCGCCAGCAACTGGGTGGGCAGGGTGGGCGAGTATGAGAGCGGGCGAGTATGAGAGCGGGCGTGATGGGTGAAGGTGTTGGGACGAGGGTACGGGCGGGGCGAGATGCGGGCGAGATGCTGGTGAGAGGCAAGCCGCAAGAGGAATTTATTATTTGATTGGACTGCACCGCCTCTGACGCGTAGATCATCCTTCCTTGCCCGTGGGGAACAGAATCTGATCCCGAGCCTGATTAAGTTTTTTGATTCCGCAACCGACGCTCATTGTTTCTCATACATTCTGATACATTCTCATCCATATTCTCATCCCATCCTCGCGGTTGAATAATACATTTCCTACGTGATGATTCTGCCCGCGGTGTCTTGGTCCGTCTTCAATTATTTAGATTTCCATTTAGATTAGTGCTTTAGCTTTTCCGGCCCTGGGGGCACGTCTACAAATGGCACGGCAGTATCTGGCGGTGTGAACGGATAGGTAGATAGTGCCTTTGTGTGGTGCGCGTCGCGGTTGCCTGTATATCTCGTGCAAGTGCATATTCACCATATTCGAGTCTATCATTGTTCTCACTATGGTTCAGTGGTAGAGCACCCCATCCTAGCTCAGGCGAAAGATGGGGAGGTCGGGGGTTCGATTCCTCCCGGTGGTACAACCGTTGGTGCCGGATCCCGGGGCTGTGCCCTTCGACCGCGAGACATCTCAGTTTAACGTGGTCCCTCCTGCAATGCTGGATGTCAACCCAGGGTACGCCTTGGTCTTTTTCCTCTGCTCGTCTTTGTCTAATTCATTTTGACTGAATTTCAAGAAACTAGAGGAAGAGTAATTACTTCTGGGAGCCGGGTTCGTCGTCCGTACCCTTTCCAAATCATTGAGAGGATAATGGATTTTATGCAAACGGTGCTCGTTGTACAACAGACAAACTGGACACTCGGGGACAGTACATATCTCCAGAGGGTTTAAAGCTATCCTAAGTGTTTCGCCGGGGGTGAGGCGTCGAAAGGACGAATAATCGAGTTGCGGAATCGCATGGTTGCTGGACATAGGCCCTCCGCAGATAAGTTGTTACTAGATAGCAGAATGAGACCATTTTCTCGACTAGGAGGACACCAGAGTTATTGGGACACAGAAGAAAACTGAGCACGGGAGTTTGGAAGTTATTATTGAGAAGATTTGTTGTTTTTATCAGTGCATCGAGAGGTTGAGGAGTTTTGAGGGGATCTTGCCAAGTAACCGGTCAGCCGATATTTTCATGGCTGCTAAGTACGTAAAGGCGTGCCAGTCAAACGCACTCTGCCAAAGTGCATTTATGATTTTTTGACTTTATGCGGGAAAGGCCAGCTTCAGCTAGAGCGGGATAGGATCATCGGATTTTGTGGCTCCTGGGCGTTTTCCTCCATATGAACAGGATATGGCTGTGCTAGGTAAAGGTGTAATTTAGCGCGCTACGGTGCTAAGTCACAGCTCTTTGCAGAACTTAGGGCGTGTTTTTCTATTTGGGGACATTTTGCGGAGAACCACTGCCCCGGGTTAATTCAAGTCAGAAACCCTCGGAGCATAGACCGTTCGAATCGCGCTTGAAACGCACAGAGCACGGTGTCCTCGGATCTCCGAGATTGCCTCAGGGTGGAAATTTTGATGATTTCACGGCACTTCTACGCAGAACCACTGTAACTTTGGAAAGAATGATTCAATTACCTTCAATTTCGGATATGGCATGGTTACATATGATACCTAGTTAATGATGTATTTTATGCGGTTCGATAGGATCTGTTCGTCATTTAGAATGCCACTCTTCGAGGGGTGTAAATGTTGGGCGGGCGGTATTGAGCAATACACCCATTACAATGAGTCCGCTGACGATCCTATGACATCATGCGCTGGGTAATCATCCAAAACGCTCTGAAGCAAAAGTCTGGGTCATTTGGCACACAATTGCCAAAGTTACGGCGGTTCTGCGCAGAAGTGCCGTGAAATCGGCGAAATTTCGACTCCGACTCAATTTAAAGAAATCCAAGGAGATCATGCTCTGCGCATTTCAAGTGCGATTCGAACGGTCCATATTTCGGGGGTTTCTGACTCGAATTGAGCCCGGGGCAGCGGTTCTCCGAAAAATGTCCCAAAACAGAAAGTTCCGCAAATAGCTGTAAGGCTTGGCAGCTTAGGTGCTAGATTCACGCCGTTGGACCTGCGCGAAAATCCTCGAGAGTTGATGAATTAATGTTCACAATGATTCTCGATAATTTACGCAGAGAAATCGCCAGGACCATCGAAACGACGTTGTGTCACGTTTGTGGTCAATTGCACAACGTACATGCTTTGCTCGTGAATGTGCGAAGTCAAGCGGAAACGTAAGCCTGTCAGGATGTTGCCACCGCAATATCACTTCAGACTCTTGTCGGCCAGAATGGGATAAATCGGCAACCGAGCAAGGTCAACTATGGACAGTCGGTATGCACGTTTATGATTGAAGCAGTACAGCGAGTTATACGTACAGTCGTAAACCAGGAAGCGCAACATAATCTGTTCCGCGTTTTCCGGACCACGGGTAAATCCACAAATTCACAGGAACACAGTGAGACGTCATGTAATATGGTCCGTGAAAGATTTCAGCCAAAGCAATGCTCTGGAGGTCGAGAAATGGCCATGTTGTCTTGAGTGTAAAGCCGCTGATGGCAGCTAACACAACAAAATTTCTCCAGCATATTTAGTGTTGAAAACGTCTGTTTCGGTGTGGGCCAGAGTTTTCTGGGTCATTGAGTACAGCTGCGTAATTACCCAACCCGAAATAATCCATTCCAGGGGTGTAATGAATGGCGACAAAGTGTTGCGCTTCTACGTGTTTGCGCAAATTTGGCGGGTCTGCAGAGATCAGCCTTGACTGGAACTACCACGCATTCTACCTGCTGGGAGTAAATTGGGGCATGTATTTCACATCCAAACGAGCCATTCCACAACTTGGACCTGGTAATTTGAGTGAGATTTGGCCGAGATCTGCCCCAAACAAGTAGGGTGTTGCGCTTCCTGGTTTGCGACATACCAGTCAGAGGCAGGAGCTGCAGCTCGAACGGATCGCCAATACCAGTGTTCCGACGCGACGCGTTGCTTATACGTGCTTTTCCTCATCTGCACAGCCCCCATCACACCTGATCGCTTCTGATCCTAGATCTGATCGCTTTGTTCTCCGCCACCACACGCCGGTGCTGTTCCCTTGCCCACTCTGCTCGACCGACGCCCGCCAGGCCGCCAGCCTACGTCATCCCGCTTCTCAATCCGGGCGTCCGCCCAGAAACCATCCCCTGCTTTGCTTCTTGTCAACACCTGTCGTCCCAGCATTTCCTCCGATCTTCTCGTCTTGCTTAACGCACGTCCGATCAGCTTACTTCCTGCCCTTCACCTTGCGGTGTATATTGGCGATCTGCATATATAAATCAAAGATACTCAGACGATCTCGAGCATCTTCGCGGCGCAGTCCGCAGACTTGAGCGATCCGCCTCTACGCATTGATTGTCGAATGCGCCTCAGATTCAGGCCTGCATCCTGGATATCGCGGACCACTTGCACCCCAACCTAGCTGAATGGCACATTTTTCCTTCTATTTATTCGAAATATTGGACGAAGACGAACGGTTTTCGACGGGTTTGGGGATATGCTTACATTTTCCGCCCAAGTTCGCGAGTCCAATATTGTCTGCTCCATGACTATCGGAGGTTCTGAACCTATATAGATTCAGTTACTCATTGACACCTTGGGCCTGGCCCTTACTTCTTCGATCCTCTTAACCGCCACAGTCGTTGGCGCCTCGATTATCTTACATTGTCGAGAATGCAGTTGGTAACTACATTCCCCAGTGACTCGATTCTTGCTTATCTATCTCTCAACCTTCGCATCCTTGATACAGTCTAGTATTCCAGCAGCACACGGAGGCAGTTATGCCTGAACCGTTCCATCTCCGAAACGCTCGGGGGTACCTCAGGGTTCCGAACTTCGAAATCCATTTAATGTCTAGCTGAAAGGTTGAGGAGGCGTTTTTCAATCTCGTGCGGTGTGTCGAGAACAAGGATCATAATGTCTTCTACTGATTCCCATGTTCTTCTAGGCGTGAATCATCAAGGTTTACTCGATTCCTGAGCATCATAATTGAATGAGCTAGACATGGATTGTCAGTGTCTTCCACGTCAAACTGTCGTCTTGAACGTCCACCGTTTGCAAGCCAACGGCACAATACAGAAACCTGGGGTATATAGTGCGCCGGGAACACCTGTCCCTACATCTTATTCTTCAAGCTGCACGAGACCAGTTCCCCCCTGGGTCTTCTGTGCCTCGTACCTCGGCCCTAGTACACAGATACTAGTACTCAGGTTCAGTTCCTGAGGCGGCATATTCCTTTACTGCCACTCCACGGTATAAAAGGACCCGCGAAGCTTCCGGGTTATCAGTGAAGTTGTACACCACTTCCCTCCTGAACTCGAACCCGCATCCCAATGTTCTTCGTATCATTTGGTCTCCTCATCCTTGCCGCCGTTTCCGTGGCTACGCCTACTCCTCCGTCTGATGTCAAGCTTTGGACGGGAGAGGAGGCACTTGCCGCCGGTCTTCTAAAGATCATCCCAGGGCCACCGAAGGTATGCATACTTTCTCAGTGAGCTGCTGATATGCAATGGATTTGACTAATGCCTTCCTAGGGTCTTGCCAGCTTGAACCCCTCGGTCAATGCCACGTTGGATCCCCGAAGTGCCCAGGCCTTTTCGAACCAAATTATTCTTTGGGTGAGCAAATGGCCAAATTTCATTCGCGGAAGAGTTCGTAACTTATGAAAAAATCATAGAACAATACATTTCCCTCGGGAACCGGTTATGACCCGGGGACCTTTGGTCAAGGCTTCTTCTTTTGCGTCGACCTGACTCTGAGGGATACATTCTTTAACAACTTGGCTTTGAGCTTCTTTGCTTCCACTGATTTAAGCTGCAACTTATTCCTGTGTGTCCCGTCATTGATCACTGTGCCTTCTCATTTCGATGCCTTATTGCAGAAACGCAGGATGCACTGGCACTGGAATTATCGATGCGCCGAGGGGCGACTTCATCGCCTTGACTGGAATCTTGTATGTGTCCTCTTTGAGACATTTTTTTACAAAGTCTGAATGTGAAATTTACAGCGCCAGTTCCATCACCTCATTCGCTTGCGAGTTTCAGCCCTAATCCAACAAGCCTGGAATATTCCCAATCAGGACCAACGGCCGTCTGGAGTCAATATTTTCTTCGTTTCATCTATTACTGGGGATTTTCAGCAAGGTTAAAAGTGAAAAATTATTAAAAAAACAGCTTGTTTAGGTTACGAATACTATCGTGGATTTCCCGGTGTCAATGACTTTACTGTGGTGGTTATCCGTTCAATATCTAACTTGAGCCTGCGATAGTTCAGAACGTGACAAGGGTAAGAGAAAGAAAAGCTGGCTCGTTTCTCACCATGGGTGCTTCAGGGCACCCACCTCCTCCATACACATCCCACGGAGCGCCAACCTCGGCCTAAATCGAAAACTTGCCTAAGTACCCTCGCTGAACTCACTAAATTGTCTCGACTTCAATCGATGCAGAGCACCTCTCCTCTCTTCTTTCCGCGCCGCCGATGTCGTCCCGACTG
Organism: Mycena vulgaris; assembly: GCA_029204335.1. Lineage (NCBI taxonomy): Eukaryota > Fungi > Basidiomycota > Agaricomycetes > Agaricales > Mycenaceae > Mycena > Mycena vulgaris. Next base: position 113,401 of record JARGYA010000407.1, on the reverse strand, counting down.
GTACATCTCTCTTCGCATTTGCGGTTGGAGCACGGCCAATGCACGGCAATGTCAAGCAATATGACCGGCGGAGTTCTACAATTCTTCGCTAATCAATTTTAGAATTTTATTCTACAACCGCCCGGGGGAGCCGACTTGTACTGATTGGAATGTTCTGTTTACGGTGTCCGCCAACTCAGGCCGTCGAGCGCGTGGGGATCGTAATAGTTTCGAACGATCACGTCCTCGCACTTCGCACTGCATCGGGCCCGCAGCGCTTTGTGTCTGACAATGCCTCCATGGTGTCGATGCCGCGGTAGGGTTTACCACTCTTTTATCTCTCTCCCTTTTTCTCGTCTTCCAAACAACGAACAGCACATACCTACTGATTATTTGTGTAGTTCACATTGTCGTTGTTACGCACGTCGGTTTCATGTCTCCTATATAGTGTGTTTGTTCGCCCAATCACCTCACATCCACATCGCGTCTCTATACATATACTCTATATCACTTGCATTGTGTCCTCTTGCAACATGGCGCTCTTGAGTGTACAGAGGCGTCGAAGCCTCCATAATGGAATAGGACATCTCGAGAGAAGCGGGTCAAATTATGTGGGATTTATGGTAATAATCTTGGCTACAAGTATAAAAAAAATGAAAGCTCCGCAAGAAAGATGCTGTTGATACACGATGATGCTTGATGATTTTACAGTGGACGAAAAATAGACAAAATGCAAGTTCACTGCCCAAAGCTGCGCGTTTTGCGCAACACCGGGCTACCCTCCCCGACCACAGTATCCCGGCCGTTGCGGGGGCTCAATTGGAGACGGGCTTGAAGATCAGGGGCCGCATGGAGCTGAAAACCAATCAGTCGCTAGGTCGGAGTAATTCGAGAGGAGCAGGAAATCGACGTACGTGAGCAAGCTGTCCACGCTGAGATGACTTGTTCAGCGTAAGCGCGGGGCGGTACTACGCATTCGTGTCAGATGATTGAAGTATAAAAAAGAATCGACGCACCGCGAACGCGGGCGCCAATGGGCCTCCATGCCCGCCGACACCACCGCCGCGCGCACCAGCCAAGCCGCGAGGAGAACCCGCCGGAGATTCCAACTGTTAAACGCAGCGCAGTCCCGTTAAATTGTTTGTGCCCCAGTGAGAAGAGGAGCCGGACCTCGCGCAGGATCCCGCCCTCCGCCAACGCGAATGGAGCACGGAACGCCCCCGGTGAGATAGTGAGCGGCTACACATCAGGATAAACCATCAGCGAGAGAACGACGTCAGAAGATGTAGACGCAGATTAGGGCCCCCGCCGGGATGGCGTCGAGCGACAGCTATACCGTCTCGTCAGAATATTATCGGAATCCTCTCGACGATTTGGTGCGCACCTCGAGGGTTAGAGCGAATCCCATACTACTCCGGCCACCCACCCGGAGCACTTGAGGCGGGAGAGGAAGCCCGGGCGAAGACTCCGGGAGGATGCCGCTCTGCATCTTTTTTTTGCGGGGCGACGGTCAGCTAAAACGTGAACTCCAGCGTTCGAGGGAAATCGCACCCATTCTTGCTCCCAGTCGTAGATATCCTCGTGGGTGTCCTCGGTACTATTCGGGGCGACCATGACCTGAGCACTGAAGCGCTCGGGGGAGCTCTTCACCTGGATAGTCGACGCAAATAATTGGCGGCTCGAACGGAGAAGACGAGTGCATACGAGCTCCTCCTGTTTTAATGCGCCAGCCAATTAACAGCCATTCTTTGCTAATGTGGGCGAAGCGTACCTGAGAAGGGGGCCGGGGAACTTCGGGTTGAGGAGATGTCTCGGCCACGCCCTCCCTCTCGAACTCCTTCTCCTGGGCTTCGCTCTTCCTCTCGGGCTCCTCCTCCTCCTCCTCGGACTCCTCGATGCTGATCTCCGAGTCGGACTCGTACATGTTGCGCGGCTGAAATTGGCCTGAGTCAACATGCTCGAATGGGATGTCGACGTCAGCTCATGCTTACCTGAGGCGGCGATTGGATGAAGACTTGGACTGCACGGGCGTTATAGGCAAGTTGAAGATCTGCGCATAAAGTTAAGCACCATATCAAGTCAAGAATAGATAACGCACCAGCCGGGTAGCGTTTCTTGCTCCCAGGGTTCACTGCCGGTTTCCGGGTCGAATCGCTAGAAATATGTTGGCCTCTGCTCAGGTCTCTGCGAAAAGCAACATACGTCGCCATGTATGCCATGTACGCTCTCCCCCCGACTTCAAGAAGCGGCGCCAGCACCGGACCCATCCGCCTCAGGAACCTGGTGTCGTCGCACCCGAACTGCTCCCAATATCCTCCCATGATGATGGTGAAGCCGCCGTCGACCCGGTCGACTTGATTGTCGAGGAGGCGGGGGTGTATCTCCTGCAGAACGAGCTTCAGTACGCGGTGGGCAAGGACGGCGTTGCGCAGTGTCTGGCAAGTAGAGCTTCTGTAAGTTCCACTTCGGCTGTAGTGAACGACTCTTACATTTAAGAAACCAAACCCGACGGTTTCCCTCTCAGACTTCCCCGCAGAATTGAGAATACCCTCCCCATCTCGTGTAAAATCGCCGTTGGTCATCGTTTTCTACGTCTAATTCAGCCTCACCCCGGGTGGGTGCAAAGGTCCACCACGTCGAGTCGGGTAGCGCGGGAAGGGGGGGGGGGGGGGGATGCAGGTGCGACTGGCGACATACGCCTTAAGGGCGTCAGTAACGGCGTTTGAAAGCTCGTTTGGCATAGTGGGCAGGCGCCAGAGTGTTTGACGCGAGAGTGAATGCGCGACGAGGAGTCTACAAGCTGGCGAGATGCCGGCGAGCAGATGAGGGGAAAGACGAAAAGGCGTGATTGCCTGATTGGGTTGCACCGCCACTGACGCGTCGATTCTTCCTTGCCCATGGGGAATCGAATCTGATCCGGAGCCTGATTAATTTTGATTCCGTAACTTGACCTCATTCAACTCTATTCAACTCGTACTCTCGTTGCATCCTTACTTGGATATACTTTGTGATACTTCCGGCTGCGTCTGTTCGATATCCTTATATGATAGCATAAGTAACCCGCTGTGGGCTCGCAAATTTGACCGTGCGGCGTGTTCACTTCAGAAGAAAAATAACACAATTCAATCCCTCACATCCCACCCATAGTGAGTCGAATGGGCAAGTAGGAAAACTCCCTCTGTTGCGGCCAAACAGAATTCCAGCGGGATAGATGCTTGGCTGGGAACGCATCTTGCCAGATATATATATATATTCACCATATTCCAGCCTTTCAGCATGTCACCGTTGTTCAACGGTAGAACAGCCCCCTCCGGATTTATTTGGACGCTGGGGAGGTCGGGGGTTTGATTCCTCCCGGTGGCGCAACAAATATGGAGCCGGATCCTCTGGGTTGTTCCCGTCGACCGCGAGACATCCAGTCGTAGTCCCTCCTGCAATACTGGATGTCACCCCAGGGTCTCCCTGGATGTTTTTTGTTCTTCTTGTGCTTATTTAATTCATTTTGCCTGCATTTCAGGAAAGCAGAGGAAGAGAAATTTGAGAGAAACAGCTTTTTCTCCATCATTCAGCGGATAATGGATTTTACGGCGCAGACGGCGCTCGTTACAAAAGAGACAAGCTGGACACTTGGATGACAGGACAACACACAAGAGATTCATAACAATTTATTTCTTCCACATCCACATCGCCCTTTCAAGCCACCTTGACGATCACTTTCTCGCCGCTGACCTTGTTATTCCTAAGCAGATCCAGGCCCGTCGCGACACGCTCCTTGAACGTCCCCTGGTCCAGCAGACGGACCCGATTCGGCTGGATGAGCCCCGCGGCCAGCAGTTGTGGCAGTATCTTGGGCATCAGATTTTCCTTCATATACTCGTTCTGCACCTATCCCCGTAAACTCGCTGTTCCTTATCACACAAACAATCGAATGCGACGCACCTCGCGGTAATTGAACGTCCGCACATAGGCAATCTTGGTCTCCGGCCCGGACGGATTACACCCCTCGGGGGATGGTGGAGTACATCGCCGCCTCGCCAACGGCGACGAGATCGCCCTCCTTGATCGGCAGCAGGAGCGCGACAGCGCCCTGCGGGCTGAGCACCTGCGCGATCTTGGCGATCGTGCCCTCCGCCGTGATGGCGTCGAGCGCGAGCGCGATCTGCGGCCCGCCGGCGGTGATGTCCGCCGCGAGCGTGGGGCTGGCGTAGTCGACGACGCGCGCGGCGCCGAGCGCGCGCAGGAACGCGTGGTGCTTCGGAGACGCGGTGGCGACGACGTTGGTGTAGCCCGCGGCGTGGAGGCGCTGCACGGCGTACTGTCCCGCCGTCGAGCCGGCGCCGTAGATGAGGATCGGCGTGGCGTGGTTCAGGGGCGAAGTTGTTGCTGGGAAGCTGGTGGGTATAGGGAGAGAGAGCTGGTCAAATAGGGTGTAGAAGGCTGTTACGAAGTTATCGGGGATGGTTGCGGCGGTGTCTAGTGGGAGGTTGTCGGGCACCTACAAGTGAAGTCAATGAGCGTATAGATAGGTGCGACAGACCTCCATACCTTTGCGCACAGGTGGTCGGGCAGCACGACAAACTCCTGCATCGTCCCCTTGAGCCCGTCCTCGAGACCGCGCCCATACAAGCTGAAAGCAGCGACCTACAACAACCGAGACCAGTCAGCACGGTAGAACGCGCCACGCTCATACCCACGCACCCGATCCCCAACCGCAACCGCAACCGCCGTCACGCCCGCGCCCACCTCCGCCACCGTCCCCGCCGCATTGAACCCCAGCGTGACGGGGTGCTCCGCGACGGTGTAGCTCTGTAAGCGTTTGCCGGGTTTACCTAAGTATGAGTAATCCAATTGCTGGATCCCATGCTACGCAGGACGACCATAGTTTCTGGGCGAAAGCTGCGCGCCCTGCACTGAAGCGAGGCGCTGAAGAAAGAAGCGGCATCACGATCTAATATCAAACGCCCGGGCCGGCCATGATGGCTTTGTTCGGCATCCCGGCTCTCATTCCTTCTGTAATCCGGTGGAAGATGGTATGCCTCTGCAGGCGGCGCTCGGTGCTCATCCCAGATCAACTTCAAGAACGATATTTCGCAAGGAGTCTGGGCCAGTCTGCACCTGTCGACGCAGTCACTTCCGGTCAGGAAAGATTTTCTGGGTCCACTTCCTCAGTCTTCCTGCTGCAAATCAAACGGGAGAGGGTCTCTCCTGATCTCCAGCCCCCAAACTTACGGCACATAATCTTCCGTTCGGACCGAACATCTCGGCATTCATATCTGGTGATCTGGTGGTGAGATGTTTAGCACAGCGCTTTGGCCAACTACTTCCGACGTCTTCCCGCTGTTTCGGTGTGCGCGCACATCACACAGATTAGCAGCGATATATCTCGCCGTCCATTCGTCAAGGTTGTAATACACCCTCCCAGCGACCATGGCGTTAACACCAGCGCGTAATCTGACATCAAACGCCGAGACTTCCCTAACTGCGCAGAGGTACCGGGAATAACTCTCCTTCTTCTTGAAACTGAGGCTTTTGACTAGTTCACATTTGTTCCAGAATGCTGCCAACTTTGAAATCGTCGGGGGCCAATTTGTTTTGGGTGATGTACACAACCACCTGGATGTGGGTAAAACCTGTTATTCGCCGGACTTCTTATCTCATATGGGCTCTGAAATTCAGCGCGGTCGAGAATCAGGTTTACTTTCAGTGAACACGACGGATGCGTATGCAGACAGCGAAATATACTGTAGCCAGCTACTGCGGCAGAGGCGCGGATTTCCGCTCTACAGCCCAGGACCCCAGAGAAATCTTCCAGAAGAGTATCAACAATGCGGTGTCTCCATCGGCGATGTCGGTTGTGTTACGCCAGAAGGAATATTCGATTTCTTTTTCAACATCTACCTTCCCGCGGACCATCCCATAAATGCCAACGACGTTCCTGAGGATTTCTCCCCATTGGCGCCATATGCGCGAAGAGATCTATTTCGTGAAGATTATGAGCCAGGGAATTGTGTCTCAACTCCCTCTGTCCATCTCGACTTTTCTTCTGAGTATGTCTATAATTTTGCATGTGATTTTTAACTGATGCGAACTTTAATCCTCACAGAAACGAGTTTCCTGGAGGTGAATTCATATTCCAATGCGAGGCTCCGCATGGCGCCGTTTTAGCTCTGCCACACGGTGCACATCTGGAAAAACTCAGGAACCTAGGGGGTATGCGACAATACGCAGGGCAAAATGCGGAGAGCTGGTACAAGTATGTGAATGGTACGCAGGGGCGGGGGCGGGGACTTACGAATGGGTCTCTGTACCTCGTGACTGGCCGTGAAAAATCACGATCATGGGGCATGGCGTCTTTCTCTGGCATCCGGGAAGAGGTCTTCCAACTTCAGTTCAAGCCGACCGAGGGCGCCGACACAACATACAATTACCGTTGGAGGGGCACCAACGCTCACATAAAAAGCTTCAATTCCTCCCCGATCGATGCAACCACTCTTAATCAGACGACGTTCATCCATGGATTATCGATTTCACTTGGAACCGGCCTTTGGGGAAGGTTATTCGGAGATGTCAAGATATGCGAAATTGTGGATTATCAATTGGGAAACGCAGCCGGGAATTCTGCATCACGTTCGCAGGGGCCATCACTGTTCTCGTGGTCCTTTAGCTCTTTGGGGGCAGGTTCAACAAGTGGGGGAAACACCATGCATGCTGAAAACGAAGACGTACTTATTTCGGATTTTGCTTCGATTTCGAAGGCACTATATCCACAATCGTTCGCAATTATTAACTGACATGTTTTAGATTTTCCACCCTGCAGAGATAATTAACAACTACATCCTTCAAAAGGTAGGATGTGTGGTTGTGTCGTTACAGCTGAACCTCATACTGCTGCCCATCTAGTCGCCACAAGCAACAGTGGTCATGTCCCATGATGATGATTGGCGCGATATCCTTCAAGATGTGGGTTTCTCTCCCTTTTCGCCTAGTTTCCTGTCTTTGATAAATCTTCGCCGTCAGGATCATATTCAACCAGCAGAATTGTTACAACAGATAAACGAACAGCTCAACGTAATGGAGAAAGACGGTCAGCTCTTAGCTTCGGTGTTAGATTCGGTGTCCCTGACCCCGGACCCCAGGCGTGGCGTTCCTAGTGTCCAAATCCGAGCCAAGTCATTTGGATGATACTGGCAGAGAAATGGACAACGCACCGTCCGCGCCGCCGAACCACCCCCCGCCGCCCGCCGCATCGCCATCCACGCCCGCCCCATCTACCCCATCCGCACCCGCACCCGCACCCGCACCCGCATCCACCTTGACATCGACATCGACACCCCCACCCCCCGGCCCCGGCGAGCCCATCCTCCGCCCAAACCGCAAATCCATCGACCTGCCCGGCCTCAACACATTCACACCCGCCCCCCCGCCCGCACGCCGCATCTCCGCCCGCATCGTCAACCGCGGCCGCTCATGGCTCCGCCGGGCCCGTGCCCATCCGCCGCCGAGGAGTGCCACTATTGCCATACCTGCGAGGAAGACAGGAGGCACGGGGAAGGAGGGCGGCGAGACGGGCTATGGCCAGCATGTTAGGGAGGGCATTGCCAGGAGGAAGGCAGAGGCAAGGTTAGAAGAGCAGCGAGAAGGCGAGGGACGGGACCGTGAGGGCGAGGGTCGCGGCCGCTCGCCCACCCGGTCACCCACCCATTCGCACTCGCATTCGAGTAGGAGTGGAAACGCAAACAGAAGCGGGCACCGCGAGTACCGGGAGCCGTCGCCGGCGAGGCAGGCGCCGGAGAGGGAGCAGTATGAGCAGCTTTATGGGGCGGGGACGGCGAGGGAGGGGGCCCGCCTACCCTACACGCGCGAAGTCGTGCTCTCTAGTATCCCGCTCACGATCGGGCCGAGCGCGCTGATCGGCGGCGCGGAGGGTGACGGCGAGTGGGACGCGGAGGACGCGGTCGCGGCGGTGGTGGAAGAGATCGTTGGGGCCCCGCCCCCGCCGGCGCTCACCGCCGTGCCCATCACATGGCGCGGCCCCGCCGTGGGCGTGTTCCTCATCTGCTCGGGCGACGAAGATTGGATGGGGAGGAGGGTTATGGAGCGCGTTGGGTCGCCCACGGGGCCCTTCACGACGACGATCCGCCTCCCGCCGGGGACGCACCACTTCCGGTTTATCGTCGACGGGCAGACGGTCGTCGCGCCCGCGACGGAAATCCCCAACGCGGTGGACGACCAGGGGTTCATCGCGAACTATGTCGTGGTTCCCGGGCCCGTCGCGACGGCGCCGCCGAGCGCTCCGGCGTCCGCGGCGGCGAGCAAGCCCGTGAGCCCGTCCGCGGACTTGGCGCTGAAGAAGCGGCGGCCGAGCCTGCCGATGCACCCCGACGAGAGCTTCTGGGTGCAGAGCAGCGCGGGAAGCCACGAGGACGTGCGCACGGGGATCGTGGAGCGCGTCGTCGGCGCGGGCGCAGCGGGGCGTGGCGCGGGGTGGACGTGCGCGATCCCCGAGGCGCTCGTGCGCGCGGCGGCGCAAGAAGAGGCGTACCTCGACGCGGAGACGGCGTACCACCAGCACCACGCGGAGGGCGGGGGCGGGAGCGGGAGTCGCGGGCGGCATATCGTGTTGAGCGGGTTCGTGCCCGAGCCGAGCATCCCACCCGCGCCGCGGCTGCCGCATCACCTCGAGCGGCTAATTCTGAACCGGCCGAGCCCCGGGGTGGTGATCCCGCGCGTGGGCGCCGCGGGGAGTGGGAGCAGCATGAATGCGGTCGGGGGCGGGGCGCTGACTCCTGCGCTCAGGGTGACGACGGCGAGGGGAACGGACGTGACGGTGCCGACGATGAGTTTCACGGCGGCGGCGCAGGATGCGCACTCGCACCCGCAGCCGCTGCCGGCAGCGACGCACCCGCAGTTTGGGGCGGCCAGCCGCGCGCCGGCGGCGCCGCTGAACCCGGGGATGCCGCTCATCGCGGACGACCCGAGCGCGCTGCAGACGCCGTCGCATGCGGCACTGTACCACTTGTGCACGAGCTCGATCAAGGACAAGGTGATTGCGGTGGGGGCGTCGACGCGGTATCGCCAGAAGTATTTGACGACGGTGTATTACAAGCCTGCGGTGCCGACGCAGAGGGAAGAGTCGGGGGCGTGAGCGGGGGCGTCCGCTCCGATCGACGCCCGCCACGTCCTCACGCCTTCGCAAACTCATAGACTTCGTGCTTCTCGACCTCCCCCTTGCCTCGTCTTATGTCTAATGAAAAGGAAACAAAGTATGTGAACCGCCACGGACGCTCACGGACGCGTCTGCTTCTTTGGACCGGGAATCAATATTGATGCGAAGTTTGATGAGACCCTTGTCCTCTGGTATAAGGCCAGGTGCGGAAGTGAACTGGACCTCTTTGTTGAGCCTATTTGCACCATTGGACATAATGTCGGCTAAAAAAAAAAACTGACTCAACGATGCGCACGCGCGGCCAGGGCGTGTAGTTTAGGGTGCATGGAAGTGAGGATAGTATGGTGGCATTGGCATCGGGCCAACGGTCGCAACTGTGAGCCGAGCTCCCTAACGCCGACAGTTTGACCAGGCTTGGCTAGCCCACGCACGCATCCCCCACTATCACCTTCCTTAAAAGGCATATCTCATCAGCACGTGCGATGGAGAACTGATGCGTATCCTGAGGACCAGCACCGCTACAATTACAGGCTATGGGTTCCATGTCTGGCGTCGGAACGCTGGCCTAGTGGTTTACCTTTCAGTTTATCGTCTATTATGTCATATGTGGTTCTAATCGAGTGGGTTTGATTCTGGGCGATCGCAGTTTTTTGGCTTGCAATTTCTGTACCTTATTTCTCAGGATAATTCGGTGTCCCTTTCCGAGGCGCACCGGTACTGACCAGTATTTTGAAAACAACCATTTTTAAGCAGAGATTGAATGGCGGACCCGGCGGGACCGGAGTAGGAAAGCTGCAGCCCATTTACTTTTTTTTTCATTATTAATAATTTAGAGTAAATCTTAGCCTTGGAGGGATACATCCCCTGTCGCATTTTTTTCTGACTACCCTGATTTCGCCGCTTTAAATTGAGGAGAAGGCATTTTCCCCCAGGTTTTAGGATCAAACACATCAAAAACAAGCAAAATCAGGTCGAGAAAATAGCCCCGAAAAGGTCAGATGCAATATAAGTGTGGGATGAGAGAATATCTGTATCTGAGACGCCTCAGACAATATTATTTCGGCCAGAATGTCAGCGGAAAGGCTAGTATTTACTTTCCACGCGGTATCTTATCTTATTTGTAATCACTTCCTTTTTAGGAAGGTGATAGTGGGGGAGGGCAAAGGGGGTTGGTTTGGCTCAAGTATAACCGCTGTTACTGGACAAAACCCCAGTGGCATTGATGAACATCAGTGAACATCGATGACACTGGATGGTCATCAATGCTCATGGATGTAGTGTTCCCGGGGTCGGGTCCAGAACCGATCCTGAACCTGAACCGGACCTGAACCGGACCCCATGTCCGGTTCGGGGTTCGGGCATTTCGGATTTTCCCGAACCTGTCCGAACATGTGCGAACCCTTTGGGTATTTTGTTCCAGAAAATTGATTGTTTTCCATAATTTTGCTTGACAATGAAAGGTACCACTTGCCTTTCCTTCCAGGCAGGGCTTTCATACATTGAACAGTCTGAATTCATGGCTGAAAGTTCAATTGTTCATTGATGCAAGTCACATCAAAGCCTGATATTTCCTACTCAGTGGTGTGTAGCCACTCAAAGATTCAAATGACATTCATTCAGCAAATAAAACATACCTTACCCACTGTCTGATGGTTTTCCGAACCAAAATGTACATGTTTGGTGCGTGGGAATTCTTTCGGGTTCGAACCTGTTCTGAACCCCAAAACAGACCGGACCTGACCGGACCTATGGTCCGGTTCGGGGTTCGGATTTTTGAGCAAAGAACCGGACCGAACCGGACATCGGCAACACTACATGGATGCCGAGTCAGTGGCCACGAATGTTCCTGAATTAAGAGTGCTCGAACTGGCCAATTCTAATGTACCATTGATGCTGACTGCTTCTATCAGATTCTACCACCCAACATTGACGCCCCATCCATTCTCAACATCAATGTGACACCAGTCCCCAATGGATGTTCCACACTCAACATCAATGTCCAATGCCTCGCAATTACCCCGATATTTGTCAAATTTATTTTCATGCCTAACCTACCTCTGTATAGCGGATTGATCACTACTGGTGGTCTACTCTTCTCAAATCATTTGTTACCGTGCTCTCTCTCCTGGCCCTGATCATATGGCAGACATCACAAATGAAATACCTCCAGGATTCGACAAAGCAGGAACCATAAAAATTTGAGAGTGGCTGGAGCTCTGCTACGTGTTTCAAGAATGTAACAAGGCCCTATGACTCCCTCCAGGAAGACCTTCCGGAAAGATCAAGAAATTTGGGTGCAAATTTGAGTAAATTCATGCAAGAGGTACTGAATTGGGTGGACACGACATAAAGACAGCGGCGGTATGCCATTAATGTTGAACACCTACGGAGGCATCCGAAATACTGACACTGTTGAAAATTATGCAGTCCCCAGCACAGGTGTCCATAGATGGCCACTGGATGAAATGAATGTGCACACGGTGGACATGCATGGCCATCGATGCTCATCGACGAAATCAATGGCCATCGATGGACATTGATGGTCATCGGGGTTTTGTCCAATAACGCCCGTCATACTCAAGTCCACGATTAGATGTCTTCACCGGTACCGCAATAGCCATCCACAATTTAGCTACCTTTCTGTTCTTAGTAAACTGGTTGTTCCAACTGTGGGACCGTGCCAGCATAATACATCCTCCTCTGTGGTTGATTACTACTTCGTCCAAAATTAAAGTCCAAAAGCAAAATTGGCGGCCTTCCCTGAGTGTCATTAAGACATTAAAGTGATTTCCCTTATCGGCCTGATGGTCTAGTAGTATGATTCCTTGTTAGGGATTTCCCAGATTACGTAATCTGGGAGTCACGTGATCTCGAGGAGGTCCCGGGTTCAATTCCCGGTTAGGCCCTTTTTATTTTCCCACGCTTTCCCTCTATGTTTCACTCCCTCTCGAAACTGGGGACCTTAGGATAGAGGTCCTGGGTTCAATTCCCAGTTAGGCCCTTTTTGTTTTCCCACGCTTTTCTTCTGTCTCGATCCTTCTTTTTCTCCTTACCACACCAAAGGTTCGGGTTCGCTTCCATTCATGGCCAGTCGGGCGGCCTTGGGTCTTATTTTTTGCGTCCGGAGGATAGGTAGATCCCCTCTGAGCCCTCCTTGTACAGCAACTCCATGAATTGCATCAAGGCCAAAGAAGCCGTCAAAAAGGCAGTAAATGTCAGAAGCTTCACCGCTGCATGGCATGGCATATATGTTGGAATCAATAGAGCAATCCAGTATTAGCAGTGAACCCGTTGCAAACGCGCGGGGAATCTTGTGTAATTTACCGACATAAATACAAGTCCAGAGTAATTAAGGTACGGATTTGGTCTGTCAGTTACAGGAACGGGCACAAGAATGAACGGCGGGGAGCTGGTAATAAAGTGCGCCACGAGGCAGTGCGCGCACATAACTCGTAACTCCAACAATATATTCGGGACGCTGTCGAGTGAACGCTCGAGGAATCACGGAGATAATTAAGTAGTTGCCTTTTTGGGTCGAGAGTGGTTGTTTGGCAAGCCATTCGCTTCCCAGCATCCGCTTCCGTTGAGGCACAACGAAAGAAGACGCATTGCTGGCTACTTGACCATGATCTGAAGTCGTCCCAGTTTCGGAATAATTACCACAGCCTCCACCTCACGCCTGGCAAGTCACTGAACCACGGCACGCATGTGTCAGTTCGAGCCGTCTTGATCTTAAACACATTTTAGGAAGCCTTTGAGGGGCTGTTCAACTGCGATCAAGCGATGCCTGGTTCTGACGCAACGGATCTGCGGAGTGTGCGAGCCATCTCATTGGCATTCTTAAAATAACGAGGTATACCGTATTCGGTTTCTTCATCAACACCCACGTCCTGGCTTTGGCTGGGCGATCTTCTTGAGCGCGCTGGCTTTTTGTCACCTCGTTTTGCATTCCTACCTGGCCATTCCGAGAGACGATGAGGGACCAGCAGCCAATGGACGCGCCAGAAACGAAGCCGCCCGAGGGGGAAATGTCCAAGATGTGGGCCGAGGCGGCTGAGGCGTTCGAGAGCATATGCGGCGAGTCGCTGCAGAAAGGCGACGTGAAGAATTTTGACGATGTGCAGATGAGAATTGAGAGCGGCAGCAAGGCGTCATACGGCCTCGATGCAGAGCAGGAGGATAAGTGGGACAAGGCGAAGAGCGTGGGACTCCAGTCGCTCAAGTACCTGAAGATGCTTGTCGGGGCTGCTTCTCAGGCTTCTTCGTTTGTATGTTGGACTCCATCCTCTTTGCTGCCGGATACACGCTGACGCCTCTAGAAGGTCCCAATCCCTGCATCGGTGGCAAACATCACCAGTACCGCCCTATGCTTTGTATTCGACATTCCTGAAGCCATCAAGGGCTACAACGACGCCATCAACCTGGTCTTCGGCGAAGTGTCCTCGGCGCTTTCCCAGTTCCAAATCTACCAGTTGATGGACAATGTCGACCCCTTGCTCATTAAGCGGATCCACCAGGTCATGGTCAGCTTCGTCAAACTGTGCGCCCACGTCGTCAAGTACCGCCAGGGGCACAAGCGGGGCCGCCTCCTGCGACAGATCAAGTCTATCTTCGACGATGACTCCGGCCTGGCCGACGAGATGGACAAGTTCAAACGGGCCCTGCAGCAGCAGCGCGATGTTGAGGGGACCATCACGCTCGCCGTAGTGGTCGAGACGCGGCAGGAGTTTGCGGGGCTGCTCGAGCGGTCCATCGTCTTTGGCAAGACGACCGAAGAGACGCACCGGGCGGTGCAGGAGATGCAGAAGGGGGTGCAGTCCCTTAACGAGGACGCCGACCGCATCAAGACGCTCATCAAGATCCGCGACACCCTCGGCGTGCCGTCGACGGTGCGGCTTGACACCAAGACCACGCAGACGTGCACAAGCCTCGCTAACAAGTGTTCCGATCGCACGGGGTCATGGATATGGACGCACGACGCGTACACCACCTGGACCGCACCCAAGGACAAGGACACCTCTCACGTGCTCCTCGTGTCCGGCCCCCCCTCCTCGGGAAAGACCTCGGCTAGCGCCCTCATCACCAAGCGCCTCGAGGAGCAAAAGGGGCGCACGTACGTGGCGCACTACTTCTTCCCCACCAGCACCAAGAAGTCCGACGACGAGAAGAACCCCGTGCAGTCGGCCCTGAAGTACATGGTGTTTCAGATCGCGCGCGTCGACGCCACTGTGCAAAAGACGCTGAGCAAGGCGTGCGACGCGGGCGCGTTCAGCAGCTCCACGGACCTAGACAACCTTTGGGGGGGGCTGAATATTGGGACGTCCGGGTCGGGGGCCACGTACTACCTCGTGTTTGACGGGCTCGAGAACCTGCCCCACAAACAGACCGAGATACTGCTCAAGTTCATTTTTGGCCCAAAGCTGGCCGAGCAGTCGGCCGGGCGCGTGCGCGTGCTGGCGAGCGGGACGGACGATAAGTTTCCCGACGAGCCGGGCATCAGGAGCGCGCTGCGGATCCGCATGGACGAGCACAATGGGCCGGACATGCGCATTATTATCGACGAGGTGCTCAACAAGGAAGGGATGCTGCAGCACGCAAAGCCCAATTCGGACCAACAAAGAGCGAAGGACAAGATTCTCGAGAAGCTGCCGCAGAATGTTCAGGGGAGTTATTCCCAGCTGCAGTTTGGGTTGGACAACGTTATTCGCCTGCTGAGCACGCGTACGGCGGCCAAGGAGCTGGACCGGATGCTGGACCAGTCGATGAGCAGCCACGAGGTGGCCATCAAGAACCTGCAGCGGTCGTTGACGGTGGACGAGATCAGTGAGCTCAATGAGCTGTTGAAATGGGTGCTGTTTAGCAACGAGCCTATGAAACTGGATCGGCTTGAGGCTGCCATGGTGAGTACTCCTCTTCGGGGCTTCGTCAACCTGCCTCTGCAGGCTAACCATCAGCATCAAGTTCCTATATTCAGGCACGGAGTCTCTTGCGTCCCTGAAATACATCATCAAAAACAAATACTCCGGCGTCCTCAAGCTCGAGGACAAGTATGTCTATGGTAAAGACGGTGTCCGGGACTACCTCCAAAAAGAAAAAGACACCTCGGGCAAGTCATCGCAATCCAAGGAGCGGCCCACCATCAGCATGACCATCACCATCAACAAGGTAGACCAGGACCTCTGCGGGCACTTCCTCTGGGACCTCGCGCACAAGGCTATTCGGGACAAGTTCAAGTTCGACTTTGACGTCCCCTCCAACGCCCTGCACAACAGCCAGGCCGCTATTGCCCTGGACGAGTTCGAAGCGCATCATACCATCGTGACGCGGGCGTTCGAGTACCTGAGCAAAGAGCACAGTGACCAGACCAAGGAGATTGGGAAGTACCTTGTCACCTGGCTGCCATACCACCTGGACCGCCTTCGCCAACTCGAGGACGAGGAGAAGGGGACGTTAATGCCTGATGAACAACTCGAGATTGGACAGAATCTGTACAAGTTGTTCCAAGATGAGGGTGTGTTTAGACGCCACAGGGCAAGTTTTGAGGGGACGTGGTGGGTGGAGGAGGAGATGGAGTATGTTCAGAAGTGGCTGATGGACTCGGCGGTTGTGCGAAGGCTGGATAAAAGGTGGCGGGATGAGGTACAACTGGCCGACAGCCCGACGAGGGGGTATTTGAGAAAGCTCGTGAGAATGGTTGTGGAGGGGTTTTTGAGGGAGAGGAGCTGGGGGGTTCAGAACGCTTACTCCTGGATTAAGAGGTTTATGGGGGCAGTGAGTTTCTCGTGGATTGCCTTTTCGGATTACGCTGACCATTTCCCGGGAACAGGACGACAAGAAACACCAACAACCCCCCAACGCCGATGCAAGCTCATCCAGCTCATCCAGCCCCTTTGCGGGCGAGATCGACTGGGACCGCGTGAGCGCCTGGTGCCAGGGCTGCCTCGGGCTGCCGGACTCGGAGCTCAACTCCCTCTGGTACGAGCGCCTGGCCGCGGCCGCGTTCTCGCAGGGCAGCAATCCCGACACCATCCTGTCACTCTACCAATGCGCCCTTGGAAAGGAAAAAACCCAGTTGGCTGTGCCATCGCGGCTTGGGGGAAACACATTTTCGCCAGAGCCAGACCCCGGAGGCCATCGCACAGGTGCAACTGGCTCTGAAAGAGGCGGAACGGGAGGGTGCCATGCCCAAGCCGGAGCGGAAGGATATCGTGGATTTGCATTTACTATTGGGGAAGTACACTTCCGAGGCGGGGGATGTGCAGAAGGCGGCGGAGCATTACATGCTTGCCTGCAAGAGCGAGGATCAGGATCAGGCGAGGAAGGGCCAGCTGGGACATCTGAAGGCGGTGCTAAATTTCCCGGATATGGAGGGAACGAGGGAGTTGTTGAAGAGTACACTGATGTGGGGTGACGAGGAGGGGAGGATGGTCAGCATTTTGAAGGTGATTGCACAGGACCCCGACCATGATGCCATTGTTTCGAAGATGTTCACCGTGGCGAAGGGGGACTTGGATCTCCTGAAAAGAATTGTGCACGCTATGGAGACAGCGACGGCGATTCCCGTGCCGAGCGAGGACCACACCGTCGACAATTCGATTGCGCGCTTCGCCGAGGGTGAAACCCGCGGCGTGCTCCTCTACGACAGGGGCGTCGCGGCGTACACGTACAAGGTGTCACCCAAGGGCACCGAGCCCGTCAGCGAGGCCCTGAGGCTGTGGAGGGAGTGCCGCGACCAGCTCTCCAATATTGGCGGTCGCAATGCCCTTTTAGTGCAGCAGCATGCCACCCAGGCGACTACTTCCAGAGCATAGTGGACGGGCAGCACCTGGACCACATCGATGCACTATCGAAGCTGGCCGAGGCCGACTCCGACTTGTGGCGTGGCGACTCGGCCGGGTTCCTGGGCGCGCTGTACGCGCTACGCGGCGAGAAGGAGCAATCAAAGGCGGCGCTGGTGCGGCGAATCAAATTGGCGTTGCAGATCCTCTCAGACGACATACCCGAGAACGACAGCGTTGGATTCTCTGCCATGTACGGGACGCTGGGGCAGTACCTGGATTTCGAGAATGCAGCCATTGCCCTGTCTCTGTTGGGCCAGCCGGATCTCATGACCGAGGCGCTGTACTTTGAAGCCAAGGACATTATGGATGACCATGGCGTGGACAAGCAACAAGTATTGGACATGGTCACCAAGCTGGCCAAAGAAACAGTCCAGGTCGCCAAGACCCAGGTCCCGGACGCTTCGCGGCAAATCCAACGCATTGAAGCCGCCAAGGCGCACGTCGACTCTCTCGTCGCTGCCGCCGAGACCAAGTCCCAGGTGGAGGCCGATGTCGACCGCGAGGCCAGGAAATCCGAGGGCCATGGGGAAGGCGAACCGGCTGTCCCAGACTCCAAGACCGCCACCGCACACCGCCTCCTCTCCACTCCCGCCTATCCGCCCTGCAGCAGACGCACACCCTCAAGATTAACACCATGGCCATTCCGTGGTCTTGGTCGTGCGACGGCCACACCCTGGATGGCAAGCGGTGCGAGAACAAGACGGATTTCGAAAGGGAGTTCTATCACTGCATCTACTGCTCGAACCGGGACTTTTGCGGGGACTGTTTCAAACGCCTGCGCGATCCCAAGTCCAGCGTGGGGATCACGGCGTGCAGCCCTAAGCATCGATGGTTTATCATCCCGCCGCATGGAGGGGATTTGTATGTCGGGTCGAGAGCGAAGAGTGTAAAGGTGCCGAAGGTGAGGGCTGTGGAGGGTGATGAGATGGTTTTGGAGATTTGCTATGCTGGGGATGGGGGTCAGGAGGTCATGGTGGAGGAGTGGAAGGAGAAGTTGGCTAGAGAGTGGGACATTTCGCTCGAGGAGGTGAGGGACATGTTCAGGCGCGAGGATGATGTGGAAGATGAAAAGAAGGAGGGTGAAGAAGGAAAGAGTAGTCAAGTCGATGAGATCTGAAGTCTCAGGCTCAATAGCAGCAGTAGCGATCTATTCAAATATCAAAACGGCACCGTCCTGTACTACTTACTTTACATTATTAAATTTGGTACTTGGTACAGTGTCATTCCGCCAGAACAAAAAGAAAGAAAGAGAAAAATAAGTACTGTTCTGTTCAGTTTCCACACACGCCACAAGAAAGAAAGAGACCCAGCGAGTATAAAGGGCACCGCATCGCAATACGCCACGAAAGTCAGCACAGGAACACGCTCAGAAGCGGAACAGCCCCTTCTTCTTCTTCTTCTCCTCCACCACCGACGGCGTCATCGACGTGTTCGACGCGAACGACTCGGCGGGCGACGTGCGTGCGGCGGGCCGGCGCTCCTGGCGCGGCGGTGCGAGCGTAGCAGGCGCGGGCCGCGCGGGCGGCGGCGCATCCCGCGTGAAATACCGCTCGTCGTAGAACTCCTGGAACGAGCGCCCGCCGCGGCCCTCCCGCAGCCCATTCGGGATGGCCTTGGAGCCCATGCCGCCGAGCTCGAGCACCTGCAGGTCGTTGATGAATTGGCGCGGCGTGATGGTGTGCGTAGAGCCTGCACGAAAAGAAGAGGAAAAATAAAGGAGATGAGAAGGCAGCACGCGCAAGGCGACGGGACGCGCACCGATGTAGATATCCTTGTTCAGGGACGCGGACAGCTGGTACGCCTCCCGAATCTCCGAGTATGTCATCCCGCCCGCGACGAACACCAACAGCCGCTGCCGCGTATCGGCGACGCCGCCCGGCCGCGCAGCCTTGTGCCATATGGGCTTCTGGCTGCGCAGCGACGTCATCTGTACCGGCGCGCTCCGCAGGCTCGCGGCAGGCGCGTTGGCGGCTGCCGGTGCGTCCTTGACGTACGGGAACAGCGTCTTGTCCAGCTTGTCCGCGACGTGTTCCTGCGTTGCGTGCCGTCAGATCGACTGTGCATTCAACAGGAGGGCAATATGGGAGGGAGTACCTCGAGTACGCTCCTGATACCCGGCTTGTACCGCGACAGCTCGTACTCCTCGTCCGTATTCTTCTGCTTGCTCTTCTTCTTGGTATCGCGGTCGCCGGGGCCCTAATCCACATCCATTCCACCGTCAGTCGCGCGCTGCAGCGAGTCAGCGCGGCGCACGCACCCTGCTAATGCGCACGCCCATGTGCACGAGCGCGTTGACCGCCTCCTGCTCCGGGATTGAGAGCCGCGCATGCTGGTACAGCCGCCGCCGGTCCTCGTCCGGCACGCCCTCGCGGAACTGGATGTACAGCGCCACGATGCGCACCTTGTTCGCGTTGCTGCATATGTGTCAGCCGGGGGACCACAGGGCAAGGAGGGAAGCGTACACGACTTCCCGGCTGTCGAGGAGGGGGACCATGTCCTGCACGAGGTTTTTCGGGTTCTTGCCCTCGGCAGTGAAACCCGTGGCGCAGTCCTGTCGCCGCTAAGTATGCGATCTTGATAGAGATGTGGACTGGATTACCTGCTCGATGGTGGCGACGAGGGGCAACTTGTCCCGCTCGAAGATGCCCATGCATTCCTGCGCCATGTTCAGATGCAGCGAGAACTACAGCCAGGATCGTATCAGCAGCCATATCTGCGGAGCGCGTTGAGGACTCGCACCTTCTCCCGCTGCTCCTGGTACTGCGGCAGACTCGCGAGCATCTCCTTCATGTCGTTCAAGCTCGCCGCGCCCTCCCTGCACAGTGATATCAGCACGGTCTGAAACGAGATAACCAAGCACAACCCACCCCTTGAAGACCGCATTCTCCTCCAAGAACTTGTTAAAGTCCGCCATGAGCTTGTCGATCGCCTCGCGCATGTGCATGTGCCGCACTTCCGTCCACACCGAATCCGCGTCCGTGAGCGTCGCGGTCTTGTCCTCGAACGCCCCGACAGACGACTGGAACTTGTACCTATGCAAAAGTGAGCCCCACGAGAAACCCGGCGCAGGGGGTCATACGCACGTGTATTTCGTGCCGTCCTCGATGGGGAGCAGGTCGTTCGCCATGGCCTGGTACGTGAATTCGTGCACGAACGGCGCGATCATGTCCATCGCGCGGTCGGTGATGAACAGCGTCCCCCGCGGCCGCGGCGGCTCCGTCGGTTTCTAGCAGGGATCAGACTTGAGGACGAGGGAAGGGGGAACGCATACCGGAAATTCGGGATTCGCCTTCTTGTGCTCGTCGAGATTGTTCTGGACGAAGAACGCGAGGATCTTGGTCGCAAAGTCGCCCTCGACCGACTCGTACGCACGCGCCTCGGAGCCGCGCGCGAGGTTCGTACGCCAGCGCCCGCTGGTCTCGGGCGGCGGCGGGGGGCGCGTCGACGCGTGCGGTTTCAGCGCGCCCAGCGGCGGGTGGTTGGGGGGCATATAGTACCGAATTAAGGGGAACTCGTTGAGCGTGATGCAGACGTTGGCGATCTGGACCATTGTGAGCAAGTAGACGGCAGCGAAACGGATGGGCGCACGATTTTGCTGGCGAATCGAAGCTCCTCCTCGAGGCGGTCCCGCGCCGCCTTGAACTGCGAGTCGCTCCGCGGGGGGCTGTAGATGCCGAAAAAGAGCTCGGGCGCTTGTAGCGAGAATGTCTGAGCTTCCGAAGCTGTGGGCGGTTCATTACACCGTTTCTGCGCGGAGATATGGACCGCACCGACCCCAGAAATTCACGAACAGCTCCTGCACCGCGCGGAGGTACGGTTCCGCGGCAGACGACGCTAAGCGCTCAAACAGCTTTTCCTCCAGCCCTGCGCAAGGGTTAGCTCTCCAAACAACTCATGCAGGATGCGCTGCTCGCCGTCGATGAAGAACACATGTGCCGCAGCGTACTGCCGGGTGTTCGAAAAGTCCTTGATGATGCGCTCGACGTTCTGGCTCGTCGGCATGAGCAGATACAGCGCCTCAAACTCGGGCTGCGGATCGCGGAAGTTGGTTATGGATTCAATGACTGCGGGGGCTCAGTGGGATGCGTTGTGCAGAGGCAGGGGACGCACGGGTGACATTCTCCTCCAGAATATCAAACTGCTTGAGAACGGAGCCCAGGAGCTTCTGGGAGTGCTCGTCGACGACCAGTATCTTCCATTTTCCAGCCGGGTTGACGGATCTGATAGCGTCGAGGAATTCTGTGGCCCAGGTCAGATGTGAAACGGCGGAATCGACGGTTGCGCACTGGAGCGGACTGTTGTGATGAGGGAGGTCATTCAAGGATCCTCCAAGCAGCAGTGGCCGCGTTCAAAGTGCAGAATCAACGTTGAGAAGGAGTCAAGCGAGTTAAGTTACAAGTCTTGCACTGGCCACAACGGAGAATGGAAACGAGATACGGATGACGTAAGAAAGGTCCCTCATCGCCTCACGCCTGAAGATAGGCGAGGAGGAGGAGATTACGGTTGGGAATCACAGGAGGAGTAGAATGTGAATTGCAAAGATGTATACAAATGTAGTTAGTTGGCCGACAAAATCCCGCCGTAAGCCGGAACGCAAAACTAATCAGTCCAAACGGCTGAGCCGACATGTACGTGCGTGCAGCATTCATTAATCCGAACAGGATGGCTGCTATGAATAGAGAGAAAAAGTCCGATCAGAGGAGGGAGCCCCCCAGCACCACGCCGCCGACGAGCAGTAGTGACACCGCGTTTGCGCGCGCCCCGCTCGAGCCGGTGGTGTTCGTGTTCCCCTGCGCAACCTTGCCGTTGCTGCTGGAGGTGGAGTTGGCCGCGGTGGAGGTGCCGCTGCCGGCCTTCGATGCGGGCGGCGTGGGGAAGGGGAACGACGCGTTTTTGTTCGACTCGACGTACATGTTCGTCGTTGGGATCTTGGAGCACTTCCCGATGGCTTCGAGCTGCACGGAAGAGCTCAGTCATGACTATGACGGGGCGCACCGAGACTCACGGTGAAGGGGGGGTTGTGCGTCAGCGCGGCATTGAGGGTGTATCCTATGGCGAGGTCGACGGTGATCTCGTACAGATCGTGTTCGAGGACGCAGAACCTGAGTAGACAGAGTGAGGGACGGGGCCGAAGGAAGGACGACGGCGTACCCAGTATCCAGAGTCGACGCGTTCCCGAGGATGTTCTCGAAGGCCGCGAACGACGTGAGGCCGTCGACGGTACCGCCGGCAACTTGCCAGTCAAAGGTGTCGAATGACACGCCCGCGGGGGTACGGGTCCAGATGATGGGTACCAATCCCATGGCCAGCGAAATCATGCGAACACGGTCGTCTACGCTGGTGGTCAGCCGGCCGTCTCAGTGGCAAGTGAAATAAATGACCAATGTCTCCATAGGGAGGCCTTTCCTGGCGTGAGCAACAGATCGAGCAAGTACACCAAATTAACTCACCTCATCGTGGTGGGCGTGACGCCGAGGACGGACTGGATAGCTTTGCGCGTCCATGCGAGCTCAGCAACAATCTGTGCATTGCTAAGGGACGTCAAGTGCTAATTCTATGATGAGTCCCCAGTCCAATACAGCGAAGGACGGGGACTGACGGGGTGCGACCAGGTGTGGACGCTGATTTCGTGCCCCGCCATATACTCATTGATGAGGGTGGCGGGGTACTCGATGACGCGCGAGCCGACGACGAAGAACGTGGCAGAGAGTGATTTCTCCGCCAAGTAGTTGAGCAGATTCCTAATAATTAGTCAAGTCAGCAAACGCATGTTACTTCGGTAGGAGAAGGAACACACGGCGCTACAGAAAATTAGTGAGTAGGAAATAAACAGGCACAGGGCGCAGACGTACTGTAGGGACCAGGGCCATCGTCGAAGCTGATGACATTGGCAAAGAATGAGCCAGAAGATCACACACTTGACTGAGCCTGAGACTGACCTAACACCCCATGTCATCTTATCAGGGCAGGCGACGATATCGGTGTCCCTAGGATAAGACTCGAGAATAAATTAGCAGGCCAGCTAGGTCCCCTTTCAGTACGTGCCTAGTGTATCCACCACACGTCCACCACCCGCGGTTGGCGGCGTCCGCTGCCGCAGCTGGATTTGCCATGTCAGTCTTGGCGTGGGCAAAGTCTGGGTAAAACAATTACCGGTGTCGTTGACGCACGACCCGTCGGTAGTGGGTTTGAGGTCGGGGATGTCGTACCCGTCGAGCTCCTTCATCCATTCTTGCACTTGAGCAGAAGCTAAAAGGAATTAAATTGAATTAAATCAGTCGAACTCGCCCCGGAATTCAATGGGAACTTACTGGCATCGATAGGCTTGTCCATGTCGGGCCATTCGCCCAGGGCGAATGACCCTGCGTAAAAAGTAAGCACGGTCCGGGTCTAGCATTCAAACGCACGCACATGCGGGTGAAGGGAGTGCAGGAGCCCCTGAGACGGGCGCAGCAGCACCAGGAGTGGCCGTAGCAGTCACGGTCTGAACCGTTGCTGTAGGCATCCCAAAGGTCAAGCTAGCGAGCGCAGGAATAGTGACCCCGGCTACGACGGTCCCTGCTGCTGCCGATGCGGCCTGGCGCTTTGCAATTTCGGCGTGGTTGGCGTTGTGGGCGGCGGCAGCGCCGATGAGGATGAAAAGAGTGGTAATAGCCTGGGGCTTCATGGCAAACGAGTGTAGAGAAGGCACGGGGAGTCCTTTAGATGGGCGTTAGGAAGGAAAATTAGCCGGTACTGACAAGCAAAAACAAACCAACCCTGAGTTTATGTAAGATCTTCCTGATCGGAATCCTTGGAATTCAACCAAGACTCTCGGCGCCGAGTACGCGCTGCCCTCGAGCCATTTCTTTTCGGCGCAGGACGTAGTCCATAGCATTCGGTGGCCATTCTCGTTCTTATTTTTATTTTATTGGTTCGCCAGTTTTCGTTTGAATGGAAATCAAATTCGAGGACGTACTACTAGTACGTGCCCTAACAAATGAAAGCTAGAAGGCACGAGTTAAATTACTCCGCACGAAGGTGGGACGATAGGAATTGCAGCTATGAGAGCCTGTTTATCGGGGTTCATGGTTAAGATGATGCTCCGGCCTAGGCATGCGGTAGCCAATTTCAACTTCCACCGCGGGGAATCGTGAGGCCAACGAAGGGAATACTATACAGAAGGGGAGGTACTAGCGGAAACGGTTTGTATGATCTAGGATACCTTGGAATCTGGGAACGGCTCCCTGCTGCTCGGGAATTGCGTTCGGGTGTCTCGTAGTCATAGGTATGTCACCGCCTAGTGCGTCGTATGCCCTACCTATGTACGATCATTTACCTATCCGAGGTTACTTCAGATAGCAGGAGGTAGATCCTTGCCGCAAGTCCATGGATCGCCGATCGGGGCAGCGTCAAATATTGCCTGAAGCCATGTCTTGTTGAATAATGAGCGAGGGCGGCTATGGCGATCTATGGAAGGGAGATAGGGATGCAGCCGATGTACACCATTGTTGAATCTAGGCTGATGTGGAGACGGCATCGGCGGGAAATCATGGTGCGTAAACTCTTCACGACGCACTGGTAGCCTAAGGTGTGCGCCTCGACGAACACATCCGAACCATCACGATTCCGAGACTAGGTACCGTCCCAAAAGGTAGTTGATTTCGGCGTTGACACGCAATTTTCCGAATTTTTAGACTCGTGAACCAGTCGGCCCGCAGCTCAAACAGACAGAGCGAGGACGACCAGATCAGGACAGAACCCAAATATGCCAAGCAAAGGCGCAAGCATTGATGGTGTGATGGGGCGGGCTGGACCTTCCCTTGGCATAATGGGCTTGGTGTTGTTTGCAGATTGCCGGATGGGGACGAGCCTACCGAATCTTATATGGAACGAAAATGGCATTCGTAGGTAGCACAGTAAATTATATACTCTCGTGCTTTTCCTTCACCGCCTAAGCACATCACTAGAGAACCGAGCCTACCAAATCTTCATCAATCTGGGAGATGTTGAAATTCCACCGGGATCAGCGGCGGGTTGAAAGCAAGAACTTAACGCAGCGATAGGGAAGCCACTCAGCGAGGGGAAAGCTGCAGCGACAGAGAATCCACTATCGCACGCTCGAACGAGAAAACATGGGCGCACTAGGTGTGTAGACTGGGAGGACCCTAGTCTGGGGAGCTCGACCTTATTACATAATCGTCGGAGTTTCGCGAGGTACAAGTGACATTTGTTGTAGCGTCTGTTTATAAGAGACTAGGAGGACCCGCAGTTGAGACTATATCCCGAGCTAAATTGCACAAGGCAACATACCCAAATTGAGCACAAAACTGGAGCCCGCAGAGGACTCCCGGACACCTGGCACTCCGCGGACGATGTCAAAGAGAGAGTCGGTGTAGCTGTGCTGAGGATCCGCAATTTAGACAATATCGATATCAGCTAACATACCAAAAATTGAACAAAAATCAGCGTTCCGAAAGGGACCTCCCGGCTGCTGGTTTACCCCGAGGCTCATCCGGGGCTCGTAGAGCCCCTCGGGCAGAGCACTTGGCACGTCGCGGAGGTTTAAACGCCGAGTTAGTCTATGTGCGAGGTGAGGTGGGGACACGCCTCGGAGAAATTTATTCGACGCGGGATCCCGGATCGGACGGCAGTCCGCGGCGCGGGGGGTTCGATATGATCATCAGGTTTTGCGCGTGGGTAGGCCTTAGGTTCGCCCAGGTGTGTAGCAGGATTCACAGGTACTAGTAAAAAGGGAGGCACGTTTGCTTTATCCGCGGCGAGCGCGAATACTTTCGCCGTACCAGTTCAAGTTTGAGTCAGCTACCTCACGGCCCGGGTGAGGTAGCTGCAAGGTAGCTGCGTCTGTCGTCACGATTCTAGGATTACTTGAAGCCATTTCTCTTTGAATAACGAGTCGGTGTGGCCAGGCGGGGGTTCAAGACACCAAACAGAGTAGCGTCCACGAACACCGACAGAGCCATAACAATATTACATAAAGCATCGGGCGGCCATGTCTATGAGATCTTGAGAGGTAGTTGTGAGGTAGTTGTGAACGGAGGCAACCAAATGGACACTAAAAGCAAGTTGATGCGGACACGGCATGAAAATTGTATTGCGTAAACACGTTACGACACACTATTGCCCGTCGAGAAACGTAGCCGTTGTCAAAGCCCAACTATGACGCACGAATCGAAGTCTGCGGAACTCAGTGGACGTCGGCGCGGATACATATACAATTTTCTAAATCTTGATCACTCTAGGAGTTAAAGTCGGCCGAGATCAGCGGTGGTTTTCAGCGACGGCAAAGACGCAGCGGGGAAGCCGCTATCTTTCGTATACGGCAAGACCCGTAAGAAAGAGTGGATCCAGCTGTATAGAACATCTGCGATTTAGACCCTTCCGTGTCATTGCCGGGATAGATTTAGAGCAGCCTGGATGGAAATGTGGGGCCCAGAGAAGGGGCCTAGGAAATTTGGGCTATGCGACGTGCATTTGAGAACAAGAACCCGGGGAAGTTTTCTCCCAGACAAAGTCCTCTGCGTGCGGGGGTCCCGGCCTCTTGGTTTCATATTGCGGCGTATAGGTTTGTGTTTCTGCGGCGAACGCCAGGAATTCTACCAGATTTCATGGGCTCCAGCAGTTCCAGTGCCAGTCGGAGCCACCAGATTCAGTGGTAATGGGATCTCATCGCACGGCTGCTGTAACGATGTGAGTGTTGGGGCGTCATGGAAAGCAGATACAGGGGCTCATGTCAGTGGTGGATCTTTGAAGTTCGATCACGTCGGTGGTTGCCCGAGCGAGCCAAACGGAGAGAGCCAGGAATAAACGAATTGCCAAGGCGTTGGAAAGATGATCTTAGTCCGGCCGTGGTATATGCGCTGCAGCTAACGGTACCAGGCCTATCGTCGCATTTCGAGTGATGAGTATCGATGAGTAACTAGAAAACTCAGTTTATTGAGTTTGTGTGAAGGAACCAGATGTGGCTGTGTTTTGTAGCTGTGTGGCTCTTTCGGCCGGTGATAACCGGTGATCCGCCCTCTCAAGTCGAACTCAGCTTTCATACGATTGTTTCAACTTGGTTTCAGCAGATATTTTCTCGTCCAAGATGCTCCGGGAGCATTTAACGGCCTGCCCCCAGTATACGTCCCATTTTGGTGATTTCTGCCAGAGACTTCAAGTAGTAAAATCTCTTCAAAGTTCAAGTCCGGAACCATTTCTAGGAGATGGGCCCCGATGAGAGGCATTGTGGAATAGCTTACGTGTCTGCATCGAGCGCGTGTATCCTCACTAGAAATCCCAATTTCCTGTTCCTCAGCGGTTTTTTTTCTCGCAACTGTTGATCGCCTTTCCCCCGCAGACTTGACCATTGGAAACCTCAAGTCAGAGAGCACGTCTCGTCAGTGCAGGTCATTCAAAACTTCCCCGATTGCCTCAAAGGACAATCGCTCAGCTACAGACCCTAGTTCCATTGTCGAGGTAGGAGAACACGGCTGCAGAGATAGTTCAAAGATAGCTCAGGCACGCCGCTTTTCATGTAAAACATTCTCCGTCTCATTCAACCAGAACTAAACCACGCAGTGCATAATCACTTTACTCTGCTCCCATACAAATCTACGTGATTCCCCTTCCTCTCTTCAAACGGACGACGTTACATACGTTAGTCTACTGGCTACTAATATTTCTCTGCTGCCTTGGCTCACGTCATAGATAACAAGTCCCCTGCCGACAGGCCCGAATGTGGAGTGATTGAAGGCACTACTGACCCTCGGCGACTGTCGGAAAATTTCAACATCTGTGCATGGCTTGTGTGATACATCCAACAGGATATGTTTTCATCGCCGTCCAAGTACCCGACTCGGAGAGTACATGGTGTGCGCTTTCGATGCGCTCTCATTCCCGTAATTTGATAAGTGTTTTTAGTCCCCGGCCCGCGAGGATACTTGATGAGCAGGTTACAGATAAGTTGCTCCAGGTTCTGGCACTATAATTCCTCCATGGACAGAGGCACCCGCTAGGTTATTTGCACCCTCCTTTCTCACTTCCAAGCTGATTTCGGAACTGACTGTGTTCTGAGGGTCCACGCTCTGCCGAAGAATCAGGAGAATCACAGCTCCGCTCATTGAAGGGTGACACCCTCATGCGCTTCCGAGGCTCCTGCACTCCAGCGGTCGCTCCGCCAGGGATGGTTCCTGCCGGCATTAGGGTGCACGATATCCAACTCATACGGCAGATCGAAGTCGAACTCTTCGCTGCCGACGCCCAAGCAGCGCAGTTCGGAACGCCGCAGAAATACAACCGTTTCGAATGCACGCCATTGGTCCCGTGGCTCTTCTCCAAGTTCTTGATTGCGGTGGGAAGATTCCGCCCCATCTGTCGTTACAACACTA
Organism: Mycena vulgaris; assembly: GCA_029204335.1. NCBI lineage: Eukaryota > Fungi > Basidiomycota > Agaricomycetes > Agaricales > Mycenaceae > Mycena > Mycena vulgaris. Next base: position 85,046 of record JARGYA010000407.1, on the reverse strand, counting down.
TTTATTTCGGCCTTCCAGCATACATACATAAATGTGGTAGCCTCGCTCCCACATCATATGAGTAGCTGGGTCGGGACGGAATCAAGTCATCAGCGACTACTGGTATGTAGCAGACCACTGTCAAGCATTGACTGGAAGCGAGAACAAAGCCAGGCTGGATATGGACCTTTAACCCGTCCATTGGGTCGGACTGACTGCGGGGAGATGTCTCAAATAAAGGGACCAGTGAGACATACCGAACGGTTTCATGTCGGCTTCTGGATTGTCAGATGGAAAGGCCATGTCCACTTTCTCCACCATTTGCGAGCGACTACGTTCGACGGGGTCATCCAAGATTGTGGATATCTCCGAAGTCCGATATTTCCGGGAGACACCGAAAGAAACCCTGAGAAACCAAGATAAATAGATTGCTAGTGACTCATGACTATTATGGACTGAACACGATGGAGGACTACAACGGACTGGGTCCTATCGGATCGTAGTACGGCCTATCCAGGGCTGGTATCAATTTTTGAATTTGATTCATACAACGAATATTGGCCCTTTCAAGACAATGTGAAGTGCCAGGATAAGCGGCGAACTTGGAGGATTGACCCCTATTTGCCATTGATTTGCCAAGCGATCGGTCTGTCCGGCGTTTATCGGCACACACTGTCATCGGCCCTGACATGTTTGGCTGACTCAGGCTGCCAAGCGTGATGCCAACCACGCATTGGGATTAGTTGTATTGTCGGGAGATTGTCCGGAGAGGTGTACTTGGCGAGTCCTTCCATCGCAATGTGGCGTTTTCTTCAACCATTTATTGATCATTTGTGCCAGATGCGGAATCCAAGATTCCACCTTCGGAACTGGACTTTAGGCGAGTTGACTGGTCAAAATCATGGTTATTTCTTTGATATTTCTTCCCACTATCAAAGTTACACGTCCAATTCAACGCCAAGTTTCTGGAGGAAGCATGCTGGCCCATGATTTTCCCTCGGAAGTCTAAATCGACGCTACCCTAGAGCCTCTCTTGAAGTTCGCTCATGAACAAAGGCTATCGCTTCCAAGTTCCCCCCCACCTGCTTCTCTCGGGGTTATCTTGGGATCTAATCTATACCTTACATGGACCTTTCCTGCCGCAGGCAAATAACTTTTCTGAGTTAGGCAATACAAACGCAGCCGTCTGACAGTTGGCTCGACTCGGAACCCGTGTTAACGGCGGATCGACTATCAAGACACATGCATATGGCGCTATTGCAGTATAAACACCACCTCGACTAGCATTGAATGGCCGAGGGCGTACCACATATTTGGGTATCAATTAGAATCACTGGTACTCCGGTGTGGTAGGACTTGGCTGAACTTCTACCGAATCTTCCTGTGTTGATGGTCGTGTTCTGACAGATGACCAAGGTAACGGACCCATGCATTATTATAATCTACGGCATCTGTTTGAGTGCAGCACACTGGAGTATCGCGTAAGACACGCCAGTGGAGCGGGCTTCAAGACGAATCACAGTGCGAGGATCGTGCTCTGATACTGCGCGCCCAGGCGCCACGCACCCTGGATGGTCAGGCCGTCTACCGCAGAGTCCACCGATGATAACCCTCATAGCGACCGACGGTCTTCGAGGATGGCCGGTCAGACATTCAACATTCAATTTCCGAGGACTGCTCTCTTTCCTTTTTGGGTCCGGATTTTGTTTCGGGAGCGATTGAATCGGGGAAAGACGGAATCATCCGGAGACACTCTCATGCCTCTTGCGTCTGTTCGCCCCGTCTATCCGTTTGCTTCTATAAGGACACGACATCAGCGATAAGTTTAGCTCACCTGTGGCGACGGGGAACGTTAAACTACACAAGGTGCCACTGTACAAGGCGCTCAGCGCCGCTTCCCTTCCAAGGGGGCCTCCCATGCTCCAGCATTGCACGTTCTTCTGACACCGTCCTTCTCGATCCCAAGTTCTGGCATTTATAACCGACCTGTTATCGCGCAGAAACACAAGCTCCCCCCCCCCCCCGTAGATCCAAGGCTCATTGCGCGCACAGCTCATGTCTTCCCCGTCTCTAACTCTGTCCTTTCAAAAAGACGACCACTAAGGTCACGCCCGCCGCCGATGGCGGCGATCACCGTAAACGGTGAGCCACCAGCCTGACGTGGTATATGGATGTCTAAATAACAAGCACAGCCGCCGCAATCGAACGACGCAGTCGTGCCTCAACTGCCATACCACGAAGCGTATGGTACGAACAGTGGTCATGTATTCTGTTCTTAGCTGACCTACCCCCCTACCCAGTGTGACAGAAAGCGCCCTTGTTCCCGGTGCTCTCAGCTCGGAATTGTGAGTTGCCCGGCATTCATTGAACTTCATTTGACAATACCCAACACAGACGGGGAACTGTGTCTATGAGGTGGACGATCCAAGCAGACAAGGCAAACAGGATGAAGGCACAAGGCTCATCAACCGTATTGCGGAGCTCGAAGGCGTTGTCCGAGAGGTACTACTTTATCATTCCTCCGTTCATCATCTCACCAGGGCCGTCCGATAGTTGAAGAACAAGCCCCATCCCCGCTGGCTGGCTGAACAAGTCCGACCCCCGAGCGGCTCACCCGAAAGCCGTCCATCGCCGCCCTCCTCCGGCGGCCCCTCTACGCCTAATGGTCCCGGCTGTGCATTCCCATCGTCCGCCCCCGGGTTCCCGTTCCCTCCTCAAGCGTCCGGTCGCGCCCCCTCATACGACAGCGACACTTTGGATTCGCTCTTTTCTGCGTACGCGGGTTTGACGGATCACATGCATATCCGAAGAGGGGGCAGCTGTGGCTGTCTGAACGAGGCCGCATGCTACAATGTTGTCCTTGAACTATCACTCCGGCTCCGCAAGGCCGCCGACGTCCTCGCCAAGTCCCCCAGCCACTCGATGGGCTCCGGGTGCGCCCTTCATGCTCAGATCTCAGAGCTGGATGCCTTGGTCAAGTCCGTCGTCACTCTGTCTGCATCTTCTATGCTTGAGGCTGACGTCTCGGACAGGAACACTTTGCTCAACGCCCCAAGTCGCTCGACAGGGAGCTCCCGCCTGGGCTTCAGCCCGGGTCCAGACAAGTCTGCCATGCCGCCGGCCGTCTTCGACCAGCAATATGCGAACGACACTAGCTTCGCATGGGATTTGGATGATTTCACGGTACAGAATAATGATGACCTGATGTCCTGGATACCCACCCGTGGGACCATGTAGTTTATTTAATACAAGTGATCCGTTCATATTACTTAGCCGTGGAAGGCCGTGGCGGGGCTAAGAGCCCATTTCACCGATGGATTCAATTATTCTAAGCGATAAACTCCTACTAGGAGGAGAAGGACCGGTTGCGCTCGGTTATAAATTTCTATCCTAGATGTAGATAGGTAGGTAGGTAGCATTATACGGCCGGTCCGAATAACGAACCGCCGGTTTCCGGGGATTTTCCCAGTGTACAAAGTAAGCGTAATTACACTGCCGCCCTGGACTCCTCTCGAACACAAGAGCCAAACTCGCAGACTCCAAAGGTTGCCCCATGCCCCACGGTAGAGCCTAGACATCGGAAATTAGATGAATATTCCGTTGGTCATTTTCCCTAGACTCACCGCCGACGGGGAGATATCTTACCTGGCGCCCGCGTTGCCAAAGTAAACACCAGGCGGTGGCGGGCGCTTGCATGTGCGGCTCCGCACTTCTTTTTGATTGATTTCTGGGCCGGAGGAGCAAGAAGCAAACCCCACAAGCTCCTCGGATCAGTGCCAGGGACTTTCCATCCTGAGAGATTCTGAACCATTGACGGAACGCCCAGCCTCTGCCAAGATTCACCACGGTGCAGCAAGTCGCCGACTCCCCGAGTTGAACATGTGGCTGTGCCGTGTTACGTTCCTCGGCGGTCTCGGCTCCGTTTGAACGGTCAGTGTGGGTTAGGACAAAATATTTGTGGTAAACTACGTTATACACCCAGAAAAGCCAGAAGAGTGCGGGCGAATTAGCCCTTGACAAGATAGATAGCAATAATTTATAGGAGCCATAAGCATGCCAAACTCAGAAAACCAGCCTGAGCCAAAACGGTGGAATCCAGACCGTGTGGTGCGCTTCGATATGCCGTGTTCGGTGCAGCAACTGCGGCCACAGGGGTTGGCACAATCTGCCCACGGATAAACGTGTTCCACGCCGCGATTGTTTCGGCGGGGTATACGAACGTCGAGGTCGCCGTGCCCACGGGGTACACGATGCCCTTGGCGCCAGGCAGAATGTTCCCGACGAGCGGTGCGTTCTCGCCGCCAACGACGTTCACCGTCCCTGTGGGAGTCTTGACGACGGACCCAGTGGGGTTGTTTCCGACCACGAATTCGCGCACGAACGTCAGCGCCTGTGATGATAATCAGTTGAAGGCGGCTTGGCCCAGGAGCGCTAGCTTGGCATACCGCGGCGGGGGTCTTAGCCGGGATTAAGTGGCTCGCGCCGCTGAACAGCACGTACGTCCAGCTGCGCTCTTGATGGACGATTCCCGCAAGCTTTCCGGCATCGTCGGTCCATGGGGTTGAAGGCTTGCGCGTGAAGCCCTGAATTCCGCCGAAGGTGATGTTCTAGTACCCGAGTCAGTATATGGTGGGCATTCCGTTGCACATTGGAGACGTACTTGGATAGTCACTGCAATAAAGTGTGAATGACTTGTGCATAAAAAAAATGGGCATCCACACACCTTCTGTTCCTCTGTGCGCGATGAGGGCGTCGTCGTTACCGGAGTATAATATTACGGAGACACCGTGTGCAGTTGCATTGGTTGCGAATTCGGAAAGGAAATTCATGGGACTGTTTCGCGTTCAGATAAGACACGGGCATCAAGACGACGAGGGAAAGGAACATACATTGGACCTGCGAGAAGAGTTACTCGATTCAGATATCGCGTCTATGACCGTGGATGGATACTCACTCGGGTCGTCCTCTAGTGGAAGGCGCATCGTCAGAACGGTCAACAAGGGGAGTTTGAGACCAACCAAGCTCGCCGAATACAAACTCGAAGCCTTGTTCCCAGTCTTTGCTCATAGGTGCGTGGAGAGCCGCCTTCGTACGCGGGTCTAGAGAGACGTTAACATGAGAATGATTGGGTGTGAAGCTTCTAACCATTCAAGAACGTTGGCGCCAAACTTGGTGAGCCGTAAGGATCCGTAATATCATAAACCTAGTTGCTGAACGTTAGATATTTTTAGGACCCGGAACATTGATAGTACATTAAAGTCTTGGCCGGTGATATTCCACGGTGCGGAGTAGTTCAACGCGTAATCGATAAATTCCGGGAGCAGCGCGCATCCGTACTGTGAACAGGAAATCAGCGTTGTGGGGGCATAATTGAAGCGTTCGAGTCACCCAGGGATCAAGGGTCCCGTTAGCACGCAGGCTCAGGTCGCGTTTCCACGTCCCCCGCGCCCGTTGGTGTGCCAGCAGGTCCCGTTCGGATCGATCCAGCCCAGCATAGCGTTGGGCGATCTCCGCGACAAGCCCGCGCTTGGCGTGCTTGGTCTTCTCCAGGAAAGGCACGGCACGATCCCGTGCGTCGATAAACTCGACGGTTGGGATGATCCCGTGTTGCGGGTAGGTTAAATTAATGTCGAACCCACATAGGTGCTCCCTGACTTGAATCAATATGGTGTTGAATAGCAATGAGCCGGGACGCACTGCTCTTTGAAGTACTTGTACACCTCTTGGTCGTACCCGATAAGCTGGGGGTATGTTTCCAGGACGCTCAGCTAGGGCGTGTTAGCTGGCGCCGCGTGTGACTAGAAAAACTCACTGTAGGGAGGAGCTCGAACACTTCGTCTGCCGCAATGGACCCATCTCCGATGGCAATCTTGGCAATCTTGACTGGAGGTTTTGCCATCGAAAAATAGGCCTAGCAGGAGCATGGTATTATAACCCGAACTCCGCCGGCGGGATCAACAGAGCTCACCTTCATGATGTAGGGTATGTATCTGCCGTGGCGGAAAATGAGGTGCCATATCGAATATCGCGACAACACAACTCACACTCCGGCATAACTCTCTCCTGTGAGATGAAGGGGACGTGTGGCGAGACTGGGGAAAACCTTGACCAGGTTTGCAAGGAAACCCATCTTGCCAAATAAAAATCAATGAAAGCTGAGCGTAGGCAAGGCGAACTCACGAAGTCGGCGCCCATTTGGTCTTCGTCAGCAACTTTGCGTGCGTTAGTGATGCCGCAACGGAAAACAGAGTAAAGGCGTACTGTAGCCGGCGGCATCGGCCGTCGAGAAGCCAACCCCTCTGTGTAATGGTGGTAAGAAAATCGAAGTCATGTTCAACATAAACATAAAGACGCTAACACAGGCTGGTCAATCCAGATGTAGTCGGCAACCTTGTCCCAGCTGTAGTTGTTTGCAGAGATGGTACCGTCGACGCCTATGCGAATGGGGCCATTCTGGTGATATTTGAGTGAGAGTGACTCGAAGACTTTATAATGGACTCACCTCGATAAAGAACCCCACCATACTCGACGAACCAGGGCTGTGAAATTGCCGGGATCAGCTGAGTCTTAACGCATTTGTTGACTGAACTGACCCTCCATTTAACCAAATCCCCCACGGATCCTTGCTCCTGGTCGACGTCAAGGACCCAGGCTGCTTCTCCACAGCCCAGAAGAATAACGTATTGTTGGGGTGACCAGCACGTTGCACATCGATGTTGCCAGCAAAGCTTCGGGGTAGAGGGAACGAGACATTTGGTAGTGGGGCAGTAACCTCGAAGTCTGGTAGGTAGTATGTTAGCTGGTGGGAAAAGAGGTGAAAGACTGGAAACACATTTCTGCCACGCGGGGCTGTAGGCGCCAGTGGGCTTTCCAGGGTATACATGAGGGAACGAGCTCGGGAGGGTATCAGACAAAACGGCAGACGCAGCTGCCGTGATCATGAATAGAACTTGTCGTAAGGAGGCCATGACGGGGGGGAGGGGGGAGGTTCACTGAGTGGTGGCCATGTTCAACGCCGTTTTATAATTCACGAAGGCCCCGGCTGCTCTTCACCGCGCCTTGACAATTGTGGGGCTCAAAATACATCCACGCCAGGCCCGAAGGGTGCATCTGGGCAGCCTCTATTGTGTGAAGTGAGGTTCGACGTTGAGTTGCCGCAACCCAATTGTCTTTCGTTATTGTTCGGCACAAGCTCGGCAATCGAATTGGGCAGGAAGGCACGACGAGGGTGATTGCGCCGAGCCCCAGAAACAGTGTGGAGGCGCATGCAAAGGATAGAGCAACCAAGCACAGGTATGGAGAAAACAGGAAACGGGTCCTGGAAATCCGAAAGAGTCGGAGCCAAGCTGTGTTGTTTGTCCTTGTTCATTCCGAATGCCGTCGGCAGCCACCTTGTCCTCCTCCTCTACACTACCATGGCCCGCCGTAAACGCATTATGGACGACGGTGATGACTCGGACGCTTCTGTTGGGTCAGACAACGACGACTTTGACCCCAACGAAGGCGCCGACGCGCGAGCTGCACGCAATCTTTTCGAAAATCCATATCAGCGCAAACGAAGACGGGTCAGTGGCGAAGACGAGGAGGACGGCCTCGAGGCTGATCTTCAGCCCCGCAGAAATCCAGCGCGGCGAAGTAACTGGACCCAAGCCCCCGCGTTTGTATCTGGTGACGCGTCCAAGATGGACGTCGATACCGCCGAGGGCGACGATGGTGAGGAAGACGGCTCCGAGGATGGCGATGAGGATGTCGCAGATGATTCTGACGACTCTGATTCTTCCAGACCCCCGTCTCCTCGTGTACGTGAAGAGGAGTACGAGGATGAGGAACCGCATATACGTGGTATAGGCTCCAAGTCTACCGCTCGGCCGCCGGAGGAAGAGACACCTGCTCCCATGATGTTTGGTGCCTCGAAGGGCGGGATCGGCTCATCTCGCGGCGCCGCCTCATCTACGTTTTCCAAGGGCGGACTAGGCTCAGCATTCGCGAAGAGCGGGATGGCTGCCTTTTCCAAGGCCGGCGACGATCCTTCCTCTCCCTCTCCCGCCGCTCCCACAGCTGGAATTGGCTCCAAAGGTGGAATTGGCTCCAAAGGCGGAATTGGCTCTCGTGCGCCTCCTCCGCCAGCCGAGGAGGATTTCCCTGCCTCTTTCGGCAATCGCAACAAGCCTTCGTTCGTCCGGGACTCCGCCCCGTCTTCGCGGCCGGTAACTCCCCTAAGTGCAGCAGAACAGGCGCACTTCAACAAAATCCAGGGAACGATCGGAGCGCGTCTCCTCGCGAAAATGGGCTGGCAAGCCGGCACCGGTCTTGGTACCTCTGGGGAGGGCATTGTGACCCCGGTGGAGAGCAAGCTGCGACCGCAGAAGATGGGCATGGGTTTCCGGGGGTTCAAGGAGAAGACGGAGCAGTCCAAGATGGAGGCACGCCGCCGGGGCGAGGTTGTCAGCGACGACGAGGAGGCCCCTGGAGCACGCAGGGCCAGACGGAAGGAGAAGGAGGCGAAGGAGAAGAGGTCTGATGTGTGGAAGCGACCAAAGAAGGTCAAGACGAAAGTGGAGCACAAGACGTACGAGCAGATTGTCGCCGAGGCTGGGCAAGAAATGCCGGCGGCCTCTGGCATCGGACAGATTATAGACGCGACTGGGGCTGTAGTATGTGAATTTTCTGCAGCCTTGTCCTTCAATTGTCTTACGCTCTATTTCCACAGCCCAGGGAGGTTTCTTCGCTCGCGGACGTGTCCATGAACTCCTGGTCGCCCTCCAATGACCCCACACGGATCCCTGAGGTTCGACACAATATACGCCTCATCGCTGAGGCATGCAAGACCGACCTCGACGGCCTCGCACGTGAAGCGAAGGCCCTGGAGGAACGGAAGAAGTGGGTTGCACACGAAGACGCGCGTCTCCGAAAGAAGGTCGAAGAGGAGGCAGATCGTAAGTACCATCTCCCAAAAAAAATCTCATCGTCTCATATTTTCACAATAGTAATCGCACGGCTTCAGCAAGTCCAACTTGTAGCTAACGAGATTGACACCAAATCCAAGGAGCTCGCCTCGGTGTATGAAGTCTCCCTCGAACCATTCTCGCCGCTCTTTTACAAGCTCGTGGATCAGTTCTCGCGCGAATTCGAAAGATATCGGCTCGACGAGATTGTTGTCGCTGCGATCGCACCACTGGTGAGTTTCCTTCAAAGGATTTTTCTTCATCATTTAACGGCTATCTTATTTAGGTACGTCGCATGGTGACCACATGGGACCCCCTGGATGCTCCGATGGTTTTTCTTTCCACCTTCCGCAGCTGGAGGCGAGCTCTCAGAGTCAACGCTACCGAGGAGAAACCTTCACAAATCCAGGTCGACATTTACGGATCTAAAACTGTCACCGTCGCGCCCGTTGACATGTAAGTTCGCTGTTTCCGATCCTCGTTCGGCTTTGATATTGATCGCATTCCCAGGGAGAAACCCATGACACCCTTCGAGAGTCTCCTTTGGAACGTCTGGCTTCCAAAGGTGCGAACCTCCATCAATAACGACTGGTCTCCGCAAACGCCGCAGCCCGCTGTGAAGCTATACGAGGCCTGGGCCTCGTTCTTGCCGCCCTTCATCCGCGATAACCTACTGGATCAGTTAATCCTTCCTAAGATCAAAACGGCGGTAGCAGATTGGAATCCCCGCCGTGCGACGGTGTCTCTGCAAAGCATCGTATTCCCATGGCTTCCCCACCTGGGGTTGCGGATGGAGGACGTGGTGGGCGATGCACGACGGAAGATGAAGAACCTACTGCGGAGCTGGGCCGTCGGCGATGACATGCCAGCGGATCTTGCTGCATGGCGCGAGGTCTTCGACACCGCCGAGTGGGACGCGATGCTTCTCAAATATGTTGTCCCCAAGCTCGGGGCCTCCCTCCGTGACGAATTCCGCGTCAACCCCCGGGAACAAGTCATGACTCCACTCACGAACGTCCTGCAATGGGCGGACACACTTCGGCCATCCATCTTCTCGCAGATCCTCGAGACGGAGTTTTTCCCCAAGTGGCTCGACGTGCTACATGTCTGGCTTATCCAGCCAAATGTCAGCTTCGAGGAGGTCGCGCAGTGGTACTCGTTCTGGAAGGCGTCGTTCCCCGAGAAGGTGCAGAACATGGGGGGCGTAGCTCGGGGCTTCACGCGCGGGCTGCAGCTCATGAACAAGGCGATCGAGCTGGGCCCCGACGCGCCGACGCGGCTGCCGCGCGCGGACTTCCGTGCAGAGCTGGCATCTGCGCCGAACATACTTGGGCGGAATGGGACGCCGCGCGCGCCGCCTCGCCCGTCAGCGAGGACGCAAGAGATCACATTCCGCTCGATTGTGGAGGACTTTGCAGCAACGCACAATCTCCTGTTCGTGCCGACCGGGCGTGCGCACGAACTCTCGCGCATGCCGTTGTTCCGCGTCAGTCTCACGGCTGACGGCAAAGGCGGCATACTTGTTTACATCTTGGACGATGCTGTCTGGGCCGCCGTTGGGGAGGATGGGGCGTACAGGGCTATTTCGTTGGAGGATATGGTTTTAAGGGCGAATGCGTAGGCGCGAAGACGTAACTAGTAGATTAGCCCCACTTACAACTCCGATTCTCGGAAATTCCCATTCGAGTATATCACGTGAGATCAATCGCGCCTGGAACCCGACCACCACGAATGGCTTCCGAAACAATCGACGTTGACGCATGTGACGACAACATTGGCCGTCCCCAGCGCCCCGTCAAGCGGCCGACGCCAAGTCCCATCCTCATTAGTGACGACGAAGTGGAAATGGTTGAAGTGACGGCAAAATTGACCTCTAGGAGCACTCGCGCCAGTGCACGTTCATACTCTGTGGATTCCGACATCAAGATCGTCCAGCAGACGACCCCGGGACCGGATGTCATAGATCTCGTGTCGGACGACGAGATAAAGGAGCCCAAAATCTCCAAACCGTCGGCAGCAAAGATTGCACGCCGACACACTTCTACACTAGATGTCAAGCCTCGCGCGGAGACCTCCACTTCTCGAATCACAAATTCGCGGAGGGACTCTGCGCGGGCTGGCATTTCAGCCACATCCGTTGATATCAAGCCGGTCGTAAATGATCCTGGGTCAGTTTAGGAACTATATTTCACTTTTGACCGAGTCACCAAGTAATTTTAGCCCCTCCCGCAAAATAATTTATAAGGGTCCGAAGTCCTCCATTGTCCAGCACGTTAGTCGTCCTTCCCTTTATTTACTTGGTTGAATACCTATTCACATCGCAGACTCGAGGCAAAAACGAACACATTGGCACTCCAAAACCCCTCCTCCCTCCTCATCCTATGGAAGAAATCGATTCAGAAGATGAGTATGAGCATACGGCAACCTTTAATCCGGTAGGTTTCCATTTGAGCGTCTCCATAAAATTCATTGACCGCTATCGTAGTTCCGACATCCGACCGAATCGCCATCGGATGACCGTCGTTTCGAGGCTCCGGTCGACCCGCCTCTCGATTTGGTTGAGCCACAGCCTTCTAAAAAGCGGCGATATGTCGATATCTCTAGTCAGCTCCCCCCCACCGCAATTCTAAGTTCTACGGATGGTCCCTTCATTTGGGATGTCGTAAGCGTTCTTCCCCTTTAGTTTCCTCGAGATTTTGACCAAAGCTCAGTTGCGGAAACTTAATATTCTGCCTCATTTCAGACCCATGCCCCGCTGCCTTTCGAGGAAGCGCCCACGGTTGGCGGAGGCCCTCGACATGGATCATTACCGCAGGAGTTGTCATTTCCAAAGGGCTGGTGGAGGTAAAGTATTTGGCTTTCAAAATATTTTCCGGTGGCTGAGAGTTTGTTTGACACTCAAGCGATCAATAAAATATTGCAGCACAACGGGCGCGTTGTCATCTGCTCCAACACAGCTGGGGGCAACATTGCAGGCGGTAAGTGATGTCTTTTGTGCCCCTTCGACTGTGCAAACCGTTATCGCAGAAACGGATCCTTATAATAAACCGGGGACCTTGATTTCGTGGTCCAAGGTAAATCTCAGTTTCAAGCGCAGTAATTACATATATCTCAACGAAAAAGCGGGACCCATCGAAGATACTTGACCTTGAACAAGGTGACAGATACACCTGGTCCGGCGTGAGCTTTCATTAACGCAGGATTTAGGCAACCCCGAAAATTTATATGGGACCCATTATTCCGTCCATTGCATCGCGTATGACCCTGTCGGGTGAGTGTTGTCTAGTTTATTTTCATGTTACTGTTCTGATTCGAGGGCAGCAACATCCTCGCGTCGTCAGGAGCCGATAATAATGTTCGCACGTGGACGTTCGACGACAGTGATGATATTGACAAATGCAACGAGCCCTACATAGAATCTCAATCGTACGAATACAGTCCGTGATCGTGACTCTCTTTCTGTTTCTTTTGCTAATTGCAATCAGAGGTGAAAAGCAAGGCCAGTGCCCCGCACGATCTAGCATTCAAGCCTGGCGCGTCGATTCTTGCGATCGGGGAACAGTAAGTCTCAAACATTGTTTCTGCGCAATGACGAATACAGATGTTGTCGCGTCAGGAGACTCACTGTTGAAAATATTACTGAGGACACGAGACACACCTTTGACCTCGTCGACGAGAAGGAGCGGGCGAGCCACGTCGCAGGCGCAATTGCATGGGGCTGCGAGGCGTCGTCTTCTATGATATTTGCCTTGTCCGAACCAGTTGTGCAAAATGACCACGGCGGTCATCATGTGGCAGTTGATGTGGACGCGCTAACACCAGCATTTAATTTCGATGCTACCGAAGCGGGAGATGCTCTCTGTGTTAATCCAACCGGTGAGGACGGATCACTTGCATTCTGGTTCTTTTTTAACCGACGGGACAGGAACCACGGTTGCACTTGTGACCAATAGTGGTTCGGACTCGTTCGTTCGCATCTATGATGTTGGGCGTAGATCAGGAGCGGCCATTCAAACACGATGCCTGGAACCATTCGAGTCTGAAGACCACGAGGTTAATAGTATGGCATTCAGTTCGGACAGCATCTATCTCGCAATCGGCCGCGACGACAATTGTACACATGTATATGATTCTCGGATGCTGGAGCGAGGAATTTTGTACGACTTTCAACATACGGGGACGCGGTTCAGTTCAAGGGACGAAAGTTTCTTCGGGGTCGTTGGTGTTGAGTGGGTCGAGAGCCGGTTCAACCGACTGGGACTTATTACAGGAGGGAATGATGGTACGCCCAGTTTGTTTCACAGGTCCAATTTTTTATGACAGCGTGTTCCGTAGGCTGCGTGAGATTGTGGGACCCGTTGCGCGCGAATGCGGGAGGGATAGTGCTGGCTCAGGCTGATTCCGATGTCGCCTATTTTTCCCTTGGTGACCCATTCAAAGGCGAACACGGCCTGGTTGTGTATGTCTCATTTACTCTCTTGTATTATATAGCTCACAATCGTTCCAGTGGCGATTCGGCCGGAGCAGTGTATGTCATGGATGGACATCCTGACATATAGGTGATTTTAAAATAGCCGGGATCTAGCATTCCTTCTATGTTTATTTCGAGTAGTACAGTGATCCACCGGTCGTTGAGATGCCACAGGTCATTGAGACACTCTGTATTATATTCATTTTTTTGTCATACCGGGCCCAAATATCATTCATATTCACGCACAGCACATCCAAGCATTATCCCTCAAGTCATGCAGTTCATAACGAGTCAGGGACGGAAGATATATCGATAGATCAATTCCCGATTTGGCAGTAGAATCGATTCACCACTCATTGAGACACTCGATCTAGGCCGTTATACCCTCAATTGTTTCTCAATCATTCTGAAAATTTGGGATGGCCAAGACGTATCATATACAACACATTTAGCCGATTCACAGTTTCCGAAAATGCAATGAATGAATAGATATCAGCCTTCTCATTTCGCCGTCTCAATGACCGGTGGATCACTGTATGGCTTCGACTCGGAGTGCGGACCGCGATACGGAGATTTTGAAATTAGAACAAAATTCAAGATGTAAGTTTGTCATCGCAAAGATCCTCCCATCGCACCGTTGAGCGATTATGAGCGAACTGTGCCGTCCCCGTTTCCAGTCGTTTTTCCCAAACCGATTTAAAGCCGGGGTTCGTCCACCACAGACGCCCCCACCAGTCGTCCATCAGATTCTTGTGCAGATGGTCGTTGAAATGAATGGCGGCAGGAATTTCGCCGGTCCTCGAGTGATATAGAATGGGAGGCAGAAGGTGATAAGGAATAACGTCGTCCTTGGCAGCTGCCACGGGATAACGCGTGTTGATTATCGTCCCTGAGTCAACATTGGCAGCGTTGACCCAAAAGAGGCGGGACCAGTAGTCCAGTGTTATGCGTCTCTGGTGAAGAAATTCGTTGAAGATTCCTAACGGCCAAAATAAGTTGAACCGTAATCTAGTCACCTAGGATTACACGTACCTTGGTCGGTCGAAGCTGTTTCCGAGAGCAATGCTACAAGATCTCTGTACACATTCTTCATAGATTTGACCGTTCCAATGATCGTCCCACTATTTGCCCAGCGCGGCCGTTGCGTGCTGTTTTTTTTTTCGAAAATAAGTGGCTAGTCCGCGTCGAAGAAGAAACCAGAAACTTTATCATGTTCCTTTCTCCCTCTCCGTATGCAATCTTCGGTACGGGGGACTCCGGTACGTCGCGGCACGCTGGCTAGGGAGATATGAAGTACCCATATTAATGCGTGAATGTTATGGTGCTGACCTCGTCCCACTCATTCGGCCAACAGACCTTATCGGCCCCAACTACCACCATGTCCGATCCGTACTCGTCGTAGCGTTCGAGTAGAACCGCGGACGGGAGCTGGAGCCAGACGTCCCGCGCATCCATCATGAAAACCACATCGTCGTCCTGCAAACCTGTGAGGCCAAAAAGGAATTCGTACACGCCTAAAATGTGGGGCGTGAGGTTCTGCCCAGGCGCCGGAGCAGATAGATAAGCTGACCGGCAACTTTCAGGCGTTGCATGTAGCTGCCGTCCCCTTGCGCCTCCCAGTTGAGAATTATTGGTGAATACCCGTGGACAAGGGAGGACATGAGGACCTTGCAGAAGAGGGGTCCCGCGGCTTCGCTGTTGATAGGAAGGAGGTGGAACAGCTTTCGCGGTCTGACATCAGTGGAGGCTGAGGAGAATTTATGCCACAGTTCGTCTCTGTGATATAGCAGGGCAGGGAAAATGAGGAGACCCAGGAGTACAACGAGAACCAACAAGAAGAGCCTCATATATCGCCCCCATAGTGTGATGGACATATTGAAGATATGTGTCGAAGGCTCGCCGTTTCTGCCTAGTATATATATCCTCTAGTGCCGGGAAATGACGTGCTAACCTTTCGCCCTGTATCTCCGCTAGGATCTGAAACCAATAAGCCTGTCCAATCGGTTCCTTTCAGCTGCGATTAGTTCAAGTGTTGGCATTGTGCCTCGCCCTGGATCTCGGTGAATATTAATTGTCGTCAGTACGTTGGTCACCTGACCGCGTCTCGGCGATCGTGCGTCGTGGACGCCATGACTGAGACTCTGAGAGTGGTGATTGAGCAGACATATCCCCATGTCCTCGCCCGCTAATTAATGCAGATCGACACAGACTGCTTCTACTCTATAGATATGCCCTCGAGCTTCGGCGCGCCATCTAAAAAGAAGGGTGTGATAAGCGGATTGCCTCAGAAATGACGAAATAACAGACCTCGATCACCTTCCAGCCGCCCGTCAGCTCATTACCGAGCTCCTCCTCGATACGCGTCACGGCGGCAAAATATGTGCACTGCTCGACTCTATCCTCCGCGCCGACCACGATCTCGCGCGTCTTGGCGTTCCGGAAGAGGAGGACCTCCTGCGTTGAAAACTGGATAACGAAGACAGGCAGGTCGTTTTCAAGAATTTTCCCCATAGAGACCTGTATAAGAGTCAGCACGACGTCGCCGTTGATAGCGTATGCTTACTTCGACTTGTCGGATGTCAAGCACTTTGCTGTCGCCGATGAGGCCCTGGCGGAGGTATTGCTCCATCGTTGCCCACAGAAGATTATAGGTCTGGAATTACCGTCAAGCACGGTCGACCGGCAAATGGGCTGTACGAACCGCCTCGCTGCACCACGCTTTGAGCGCCGGCTGGTCGACTGTCAGGTACGCATCGATGACCTCCGGCACGATGTACTCGCGCAGCTCACGCTCGAAACTCTCGCGCGTGAATGTAGGGTCGAGGTTCTTCATCAAGCGCATTACCTGCGCGGTCTCGTTCTCTTCGAACCACGACCCGACGGTTTCGGTCACACCGCGCACCGAGGCGACAACGGGATTCTCTGACTCATCGAAGGCCTGCCGCAGGGACGCGAAGGAGCGCAAAATGGGATTTGTCTCCTTCAGGCGATTCCACTTTTCTTGCCGCGGCGAGTCCTTGTGGAGGACGACTGCCGAGCCAGCTCTAGGGTGGGGGCGTCAGTGCCAAAGCAAAAGAGGGAACGTCTGTCACGCACTCGGGGTTGGCGTCCACGCGCTCAGTGGCGGGCCCCAATCCACGGGCACGGCCTGCCTTTTCTAGCCGCTTCTGCCTGCGCAGTCTCCGCGCCTCTTTCTCCTCGAAGCCCGCGTGCTTCGCGCTGCCGCTGTCGTCCAGAGCGTCTATGAGCGTTTCCGATAGCGTTTTATACGCGGCCGTGTTGCGCAGAGGCTCTGTCGATTTTTCTATTGTGGATGAGACTGCGGCAGATGCTCTCGAGATCTGAAACACCATTCAAACCGACTGTAGCTGGAATGAGAACCAGTACGCACAGCACGCATTATGTCGCTCTCCTCCATCGTTTTGAGCGCCTCGGATACAGCGTCTCCGACCTTAACACCGGTCTTTTTCAGCTCCTCGGCTGCCGCTCGTAATCGAGGATTTTCTTTAATGCTTGATGTAAGCTGTAGATAAATGTGTCGGAAGGGTCCAGCAGCATGCATTTCATTGGAACATACCCGTGCCCTCTCGTACGCGGCCTTTGCCCGTTTCATGGCTTCCGAATCCTGGAACTTGTCGACGTCGCCCTGCAGCTGCTTGACGTTGTCCTGCAACTCCCGATTCTTCTTCAGCTCATCCCGGAGGACATCGACAAAGGTTTGAAAGGGAGATTTCGGGGCCTCGTTCCTCTGGCTGGAAGACGAATGGAACCCCGCCGCCGGTAATATTCGGAACGGGGGAGGAAATTGGATATTTTGGCGAGAAAGAGTGGCACGCCGGCGAGCTGCAGATCGGATGGAAAGACTCTGCAGGTTGCGAGGTAACATTGGGGTCAATGCGGGTGGGAGAGGCCGCTTGAAAACTTGGTCGTTCGCCGCAGATTTTTCGGCGATCACGCAAAGCGGAACCGTCTAATTCAAGCAAGGCCAAACTTTGTGGCTCTCTGTGCTTTTTCTTCCTGCTCATGGACTCATGGCGAAGCTCAACAGACGAAAACGCAAGACCAGCGATCGCTGAGTGAAAATGAAAATATTGAAGGTGGAAAGCGACGACAGCATGGCATGAAACAAATACAGAAACCACGCATCGAAAATAGTGCGCGCAGAGAACTTGGACTGTTGGACAAAGGAGTGATCTACGAAAAATCCGTAGCGGGCGAACAACTACCAACTCAAGATGTACGAGCTTTCTTTTTAGCCTGTCCTCCCGCCGGCTGCGTTCCGGACCTTTTTTGACTGGTTAACGGCAGGTTAGGTTTTTTCGGCGGAGTTATCTTGGCCAATATCCAGTCATGGTCCGCCCCTAAAATCTGGCGCTGCATTCCGCTGTCCCCTAACTGGGTGAGGAGAGACATCCCTTTCTGCGTGTTTGTCGCAAGATCAACCGCAATCATGCGTGGAGGCTTGGTAATCTGTCGTCCGTGTGAGTGAGTTGGAAGTGAATAGTCGGAGATAACAGCACGCACTCGGAGAGTGTGCGGGCTCCGCAGCTTATGAGTTTCCCAAGTAACTCCCCACGGCGTTGTTGCGCCGAGGTGCTGCTCGAGATGTGACCTCTTTGCTTGTGCACGGGAGAACTGATCGACGGTGAGTCTCCGGTGAAGAACGCCCTCAACTCCGCACACTCCGGACAAGAACTGCATCCGACGCCTTCGAGTTCTGGAGCGACCACCAACTCGTGTGGCTTTTACCCACTACCGTGTTGGCGTACGCTTTGATGACTGCTACGCTAAACATCCTGAATGGCTCCGTCCGATAATCAAGGTGTACCGTGGCAAGGAACGTCTTCAAGACTGGGATAAACGGGACCAACAGTTTGTCCACGTGCTGTGAGATCGTGAACCCAGCCAGAGGTTCGAGTAGTTTGACCAAGAGATCCCTGCATTTTGGACCGTCGACTTGAAGGCAAAACTTGACGAAATCCGCGATATGCTGGAGGAGAACGCTGTATGAGTCGACGGGTTTCCGCGGGACCAGTGTCGATATATCGAGTACGTGAATAGCAGCGTCAACGAGCGCCGATGTCACGCCTAGGAACTCGGACGTGGCGGCAACATCATCAGCAGGCGGGGTAAAATCTGCTCTGATTGAACGAACAAATGCTTGCAAATCTGCGGAAGTGCGAGGTTTCCAATAATCTGTCTTCAACCTAAGTTTTCTGTCAGAATATGAACGCCGGCTAAAACGACCAAAGCTACCTTTTTTTCAGGAAGGATATGCCGCCTGCTCTGCTGAGCGCCATATTAATGACCTTCAGGTTAGGAGTTGAAAAAGAACAGTCTTCGAATTTTGCGTCTTAACCCGCACCCAACATGGAGTCCACAGTGTCAGAGAAGAAGGGACTGAAGGCGGCGGGTGCAACCTCAATGCGGCCGGAATCAAGATATTCATTCAACGAGACGGCGAGTCTCGAATAATATCTCCAAGCTGGGAGTCGCCAAGAGAAAGTTGCAGTGCGGGCCGCCTCATGCATTCGCGCCGAGATCCGGTCGCAGAGATGGCTGCTTCCAGTTTCGGCGCAAATCCGGATTACCGCCATGATGCTGTCCGTGTCAGTCTCCAGCCGAGACTTGGTCAACGTCGGAAACGCAGGAAGGGCTTCAACAGCCTGGTCGAGGCAGAACAGGATCAGCGCGTCGGAGAGCTCTGGCGACCAGGTAGTTGTATTTTGGAGTTGTTTCATCAGCGCGATCCAGAACGGTGTCTCAAGCGGCTGTAATTTTAACTGAGGGAAAATGCTACGCCGAGAATTCAGCGTAGGACAGTGTCCCGAGAAAACCTCAACTTACACATCTCTCACAAAATCGCCACCCCGCGC
Source organism: Mycena vulgaris (assembly GCA_029204335.1). Lineage (NCBI taxonomy): Eukaryota > Fungi > Basidiomycota > Agaricomycetes > Agaricales > Mycenaceae > Mycena > Mycena vulgaris. The sequence continues at coordinate 65,775 of JARGYA010000407.1, read as the reverse complement.
CGTTGCGACTTCGACCAACCATTCTATCTGGCTGAGGTCGAACGCACGGAGATTTCCGAGAAGCTGTTCTTGTTGGGTCTCACACCGTGCAATCACTTCCGCGCTGCCTTCTTCTTTGGCCATTTCCAGTAAACCTGTCAAGAATGCTTGACGTGCGAGATTGGTCTCGTTATTTTTCAAGGCATCACCGTAGTTTGAACCCAAAATCTTCAACCACGGCAACGCGAAAAACGATGCACTTACAAGTCTTTGAGAGCATCCCATCCAAATGCCTGATACTTAGATATCAACATGTCGACGCCGAGCAAGTCGATATTTCTATCCACGCGACAAGCTTTGACCGTTCTCAGCAGGATAGGTAGATTGTTCCAACGGTCAGCAGCTTGGGTAAGAAGATGAGCGATCGCGCGCAGCTGTTCAGCGTCACAAGTTGTCCCCGATAATTGAAGTAGACCGTCGACCAGGGTCATTTCTCTGTTACTTGGGGTCAGGGACAGGAATCGCGGGGCGCGATCGAAGCGTAGTCGTAAATCTCGTTGATATTTGGCGAGAACTCGGGATCGCTTTTGGATATCAAGAGAACGACCCGACGGTAAGCTACGGAGGGAGGAATCAATAGACGACGGTGATACGGAAGCATTTGGTCTACTGTTGGTGCAACTCGCAGTCTTGGAGGGATGTTCAGACTTGTGAAAAGAATGATAAATTTGAACTCACCCTTTCGTCCTCTCTCTCGAACTCACTAAGATCCGGGTCATCATCCGTCAAGTAAACGTTAATGACATCGGTTGCCAAGAAATTGACGCCAGGGGCTATGAGCGGCATGCCTTCCAAGTCAATAACCTGAATCACAGATAACTCTCTGTCTTCGACGTCCTCCATGTTGAAATTGAAATCATCGGGACCCAGCTTGTCGTATGGGTTTTCACCGTAGCCGTCGTAATACTCTTCTTCTTCGACGGTATCGGACGCTGTAATCACCAGTTCGACGTGTACGAAATGAAGGTGGAATTCGAGCTCCCGAGCGAGAGGACCAAGATGGGTCACTAAATGAGCGTCAACACCAGCAAGACATCGCCGTCCAAAACTGGGTCCTCTCTCATGCTTTTCCTTCAACAAGCAATATATTGTACGAGACTCGGCGTCGGTCCTATCCTCCATCCAAGAATTCAGAGTCTGTTTCAGTCGTTTATTTATGCGTTCCATGTCGGGGAGCTCGGACCGTCTAGCGTCCGGGTGGGTGATGGGCTGTAGGATATCGTACACCATGGAGAAGCGATATCCAGAAGTTATATGCGCAAGTCCGCTTGTCACCCCAGAATAAGCTGCTATCTCGGACGTGGAAATTCCGCTTTGATCGGACAGGTCGGCCAAGAGTGTATCGTCGGCATGACGGAGCTGGAGTTGGCCTCCGTCGAATACAGACGGAAGAAGGACGACAAGGGTGCCAATCTCATCCTGGTTGGCGTCTCTTCTATTTCCTGATTTAGCTGATATCGAATTTAAGATTTAGATGTACTCGGATGAGTCGGTCGGCGGAAAGCAAGTGAACCTTTAAATAAAAGAAATTAACGAAGCTCTCGAACACAAGCAGCATACTCACTGAGAACCGGGTTCTTGAAGAATCAATTTCTTGAAATTATATGTCGGTTTCACGAACGCTGACCCTGCAAGGGATTTCGCAGCAGCCGGTCCTGCTTTTTCTTGAATCCACGATTGCTATTCTGGATTGTCGATCTGAACCTAAACCCACTATAAATTACGGTAGATTGAAATGAGGTGCAGCGGACAGACCTGCGTTGCAGGCAGTTCCCACTTGTGCGTAACCGCGGCTGCGCGAGACAACAGTATGACGTTGGCCTCCCGCGCACTTAATGGGATTCCGATAACGCCCGATTCATCCAGCCGGAGAAAAGGATTTGGCGCGCCGGTTGCTGGATAGCTTTCGAAGCAGGCGAATGTACCTCCGAACTTGAACCCGTCGTTTAAAAGGCCCGCTAGGTCTTTCTTGTATTATTCATAACTCAGCGGCAAAGCATGGATTGCAGGAGAGAAAATCACCTTTACTTTCTCAAAGGAAGCGACGTGCACTTGAGATTGGGTAGCTCCACTACTAGCAGTGAAATTTTCAGGAATCGACAGCCCACTGGCACTGGGATCCTCAACCGCGTCGTTTACTCCTTTATTCGCGTCCATTGAACGGGTGAAATCCAAACGCGTGGTCTGCATATCAAGAGCTGGAGCCGAGAGAGGTGGCTCGTCAATCATGCCGCGAATTTAGAGGCTGTGACGAGTTAACGAGTGGCGAAAGAAAAAAGTCTGTGTGACATAACTGTGACCAGACGCGACTCCAGTGCCGACTCGGATCGAACCCGCCTCAGGACAGCGCTTGTTGAAAGCTCTATCATTATGCTCGCACTTCGACTAGGAGATTTTCCGGGCCGCCTGGATCAAAATGGAACTTTTATGGAGATTCTCCCGTTACCTCAAAAGTTATTGGCATTCAAAAGTGAATCGAAGATCGATGATTCGGAACCGTGTTTAGGGACATTAGATACCGCTACATACAGAGAACATAAATCAGAGAAATAAGTAACTATAATTGTCCTGGTAATTAATCTAATGGAAAGCATGAACTCTATGTATCACACGTTCCTATAGGTCGGCACCCAGGACATAAAGTTATCTGTACCCTTATCCCAAGGGCCGCCATTCCCAGCATACGACTGGTTGAAGATAGCCGGCGAGCTCGGACGGGTTGGCCACCCAAGCCCACGGCTGAGGCCCGATGTCATAGAAGAATCATAACTTGGAACATCAAGTAACGAATTCCTGTTGATCACTAATTTAAGCCTCCGAAAATCGATGACGATAAGGTGCCACGAACTTAGCGAATGTGTCCAAATCAGCTATGTGGGTGTTCAAGGCGCAACCGGAGAGGCTCGAATGGCTTGGCGACCGGGAAAGCACATCGGCGGCCCGCCGGAGCCTAAGGGACAGCTCAAGAACGACACTATAGCATTCAGTCTCGTTCAGGCAAGCGCAGTTACTCCCTCCTCGGACGAACATGTGGTCCGTCAGACCTGCGTATGCAGCTATGAGGGTTGCCAGCGAATCGGTTGGACGGGGAGAGCCAGGAACTGCTTGGGAATGGCCGGAAGTACCGGGAGAAAAACTAGGGCCCGAACCAGAGGAGCCGTAACCTGGGGAAGCTGGGAACGGCCAGCTCGACATATCTTCCGGCGGGCTTGTGCCTCCAGAACGAGGCGGACTATCCGACTGAGACCTCGAGGAGGAAGGACCGCCAGGCGGCGAATGTGACTGCTCAGCGAGCCATCGGGGGTGCGGTTTATTCTTTAGCTGGAATAGAAGTAAGAATAATTGACGTCGGGTGTCGAAGAAAGGCTTACCTCTCGAATAACCCCCTCAAGTTCCGCGATGCGATTCATAAGTCTAGCCCCTTCGTCCGGTTTGCCTTGTCGGTTGGGGTCGTCTACCTCGTATACGCAATTCCCGGTCTGTAAAATCATGTCAACCCATTGACCGACGGTATGACTTCAGAGGTAGCTTACAATCCCGAGCTGGGAGCATCGAGAGCAGGGACGTTTCCTATCGCACTATATATGTCGGTGAGCCAATATATTGGACAGTATGGATCATGCTATGCACCATGCGTTTTGTTGCGTGGCAGTTGAGGCATGACTGCGTCGTCCGATTGCGGCGGCTGATACGCTCGTTCGTCAGTGGGAGGGTGGTGCTAGAAAACTGCTTGCTCACCGTTTACGGTGATCAACATCGGCGGGGGCGGCAGTCTTGGGCGAAACTCGTGGAGAGACAGGCGAAGACATTGTTGGTCAATAGCAGGGGTCCTGGATTTAAAGCGAGGTATCGAGGATTAAACCAACGAGTGGCATGCCGGCCTTTGTACGGATCCACGAGCTTGGCATCGAGAAGGACGGGGACAAAAGAATACAATATGGAACTGTGGGAGTAACTTTAGAACGTGAATCAGAAGACTCGCATCCGCACAGCCTGCATGTGTGGAGATGCCCAGCATGTTCCCCGTCGCCAGATACTGTGCCAACGCCGTGTCAACGGAGATGCGGGACGGTTCACAGGCGGCAGGAGAGAGGTTGCGGTTTCCGTATCCGGCATTTCGGGGTCCTGAAAAGTGGAAGAAGGTGCATGGTTGATTGACGTGGAGACCTCGGATAGCGCAGTTATCTCAGCGGCCAAGAGGCGATAATTTGCCCTGCTCCTAGTCAGGTTTCCCCTCTAAACCTGAGCCATCGGTTGACGTGGGATTCCGGTACACAGCATCCCCAGCATCATACTTTGACGCAGTGGGGAAATTGTGAACTCCCGAGGTGTGGCGACAGTCCACTTCTAGTTAGCGAATCCTGAGAAATCTGGAATTATCCCAATGATTGCGAAGGATCCATCATGCCAGAAGCTCCCGTTCGGACACGTCCTGCCATAACGGAAATGCCAAGACACTTGTGCGAGTCCTCGATGAGTTCCCACTGCGTGGCGGATGGGTTCGGAATCATATGCGGTAGAGGGGGTTTACCAAATGTAGATCTTGCGCCTGAAAAAGGGCTCGCTTGGTTGTTTGGCTTGGAAGCGCCTGAGCTGAGTAGCAAGCGCAGAGATGTTAACCACGTTAAGGGCCGATTAAGGAATTACATACGCGACACTCCACACACAGATGTACAATTTAAGTACAAAATGTTAGCCGCACAGTAATTAAGGGAGGATCTCCCGCAGTAAAATGAAACTGACCAGAATGGAAGACATCACCGGCGGCAATTGTTCCAACGAAGCGGAGTAAAACGGATTGCGGTACGGATTGATCTGATAATAATCAAGATTTGAGCTTCTGAAAGGCGGACAAGCTGGCGGACATGACTGCAGAAAGCGATCACCGATGCTGGCATATCGCACATCGCCTAGAGTGTTCAGGGATAGGCTTGTCAGTAATAAAAAATGGACTTGGCGGCAGTCGCAACGGATGGATGCCAAGCAAAGGTTCACTTGCCTTGAAGTGCGGATGCTTACACCAGCCAGCCAGCAGCCAGAACCAACTTGTAAGTTTAACGGAACGAAATTAGAACAGCCCATCGATGCGGTCGAAGTTTGGTTTGAGTTTGGTGCAGCTTGGCGATGATGTCAGCCGAGCACCGTCCTGTCACTCTCATGTGTAAGCCTCAGAACCTGGAGCTTCCTCGAGTCCGGAATATTTGGCCGGATATTCTGTATGGACCTTTACTTCCTGTTGACCGACGGTCTATTCAAAACAATATCAATCCCCACTCCGAATCCCCGGACCGATCTGCTTTGCGTGCTGTTTGATAAAATTCTGGCTGTCAACCACTTCGCAGACCCAACAAGCTGGGTGGAAGCGTTTTCTCTCGGCTACTCTTAGTCCGACTACTTCCAAGATTTTCGAAACTAGGCTGAGACCAGCGACCCTTGTCTGTTACTCAACGGCTTGTTCCATTTCTCCATTCTCACGACCACATCACTTTGCAGCGACGTCAACCAGCGGGCTGGGACTGGTTCAGGCTGTGATATATCTAATCGGATCATCCTCTCTTGCTCTTATCTCTCTCGTTTTGTAAACAAGGATAGGTAACTAGCGACATCTGCCCGGGGCTGTCTGCCCAGACCTTGCCCAGAGACTCTGAAACACCAAAACTGTCACGACACGACTGGGCGCGCAGCACCTTCTTCAAGTCATTGTTCCTCATAGCAATGCAGTTTAACATCGTGCGCAGCAGATTCTATGATACCCAACTCATTGTTCTAGTTCCCTTTCGAGATAAGTTCACTCTAATGCCGACGGGACGCCTTTGCTTGATGATGCGCTCCTGGAGCTAGCGACACACAACGTGGCCCGGCCGAAGGACTGCTAACAGCTTGATGGCCACTGCAAGAACGACTTGCGTGATCCACAAAGCGCAGTCAGTAACTATTCCTTGCGACCAATGAACGACCGCCCAAAGTCCCGTTCCAAGACAGAAGCTCCACATCAGATTTCCAGGATCAATGCAGACATACTCCACATTGAGGACTGTTGCACGTATTTTTCCGGGTATAGTCGCAACACGGCTGCGAAGGAGATAAGATGCGGTTTGAGGAGAAGACTGAGATCCGGCGGATCGTATCTCACGGCGTTTATACGGGAGTTTATGTCAAGTACGAGCAGGTCGCTGGTACCCCAATAACGTCCTACCCCAGTTCTGACCCCCGATCGCAGGTTCCCGACCTCTGGTAACGACTGCGGATTCGCACAAAAAAATTGCCCACCCCAGCTCCGACCATTTCAGATTTATTTAGATTTTTTCAGCCAACCAGCGCGATACAATATTACACTACAGTCTTCTTCCTACGCCACCGCCATTTTTCGGCGCCCGAATCGCACCAGAGAGCCAACCAGCATTAATCAACTGCAGTCACCAGTATCCCGCTGGCTTCGTGTCGGTCGCACATACTCTCCTGAACGCTCGCCGTTAGTCCAGAACGCAGATATTCATGGTATTCCGCAGGCTCTCATAGGCGTGCTCCGACGAATCCAAGTGCGTCTGCCGCTCGACGTCCACTTGAACGCCTTGCAGCTGGAAGGACTGCTGCGCATCGTTCTGGTGGGCCTGTGTACGTATTAGCGGGAGCCCGGCGTTAAGATAATGGCTCTCACGAGGTCTGGGTTGGGGTGTCGAGGCCCCCGACCCAGCGAAAATACCGCAGATGAAGTGGTGTCCGGCTTGGTGGCGGCGGAAGACCCTCGCGAATTAAGCCTGGTTAGGAAGGAGACGACGTATACTGGGGGGCGTCAGATCTGGGTGGTAGATATGCAGGGAGGGTAACCTTTCGCCAAAAGGAACGATATCGAGAGGAATACGAGGTTATCGGGCCTCGTGATGAACTATCGGATGGTAATCAGGTGCGAGGCTGGGAGAGCAGGATAACGAGACTACAAACCGCGAGTCGGCAGGTGAGGGAGCAGGCGCTGTATCATGGGAATCAGTCCCAGTAAAACAGATGGTAGAGGGGTGGAACGCACCTTGGAATAGGCCAGAGCTGAGGGTTGAGGGGGGCGATTAGGACGTAGAGGATTGGAGTGCGGCGGCTACCCACACGGTGTATTGCTGGCAAGTCGTGATCAGAGCTGCGCTGGAGGACCATCGGGGAGCCGCATACCATGATGGAGAGCCTGGAATTCAGCCCGAGCCCTGGAGCGCAAGGCCCTTACTCCTGTTCAGATAAAAGTACATGCCGAATACGATGGTGAAATCGACGGCGGTCGAAAGGATGCCTCGGTCGTAGCCTGGGGCAGCGGTCAGCTCACGGATGTTGACTGGGAGCGGATACACCAACGGTGACGGAGGGAATTTTCATCTCCAGGAAGGAGTACACTTGGAATCTAGGTATAGGCTTGAGCGCTGAATTGAGAGGGGGAGGGGGGTAAAGAGCAGGTCTCTCACGTCTTTTGCGCCAAACTAGCAGGTGACATAAGCATGTATGAAATAGTCTGAGAAAAATCCACACGTATTCCAATAGTTGTTTAAGACGACGAGAGTGAGCAAGCGTGTAAGAGCGGTCAAAGGAGAATATCGAATCAATTCTGCAAAGGAGCACAAAAAACTTAACGGAATCTGGTTTGAGAATACCAAAAAATTCAACCAGGACGAAACTGACCGCAATATAGTCCAAATTCCCATTGTGGTATCCGCTCACTGTCCTCCTGACCAGCTAGCAGGCCAATACAGAGCAACGACGTCAGACACGATATACGTATAAACTGCGAGTTCATTAGAATATGTTACCGTTATAATTATTTAATCCCATTTACCTTTAAACCACGATAATGACAAGGACTTGTGTGCCAAGATAAGGAAAACCCCGCAAGGTGACCTAGGAAGTTGGTCTTACACTCATTAATATTCTTGCCTACGGCTGGCGTCAAGAACACTCCGAGTTGAGTCCATGTCAAAACATCTAATTTTACTTTTATAGTCCTGAGTAAAGATTAGCGGTGTGCTCAATGATTTGATGCAGCATCGCACCAGTATAAAGTGAACCAAGCCGGTCCGTCCCCGAACGAATTGACGGCATAGTGGAATAAACCTGCAGCAATAAAACAAAGATGCAATGTGTCCACCAACCTGCCAGGCGACGTCAGCGATCGGCCATTTCTGGACCCAGCCCAAACGCACCAGACCACGCCGACCTAGCGGGTACCGTCCTCACAGCAAATGCGGGGGAAGGGCTAGCTCACAGTTAATTTGAGGGGTTTCCGTCGTTCTCGAAGTTGTGGTAATGCATGTAGCAGTAGAGGGTGCTAATGCCATATATACTGTGACGCCTTCTGTCAGCCCGTGGATAACATATGGAACGAATCTTACATCGATTCAGATGACATTGCAACCCCACATAGCACAGCTCCCAGAGTTCTCTGCAGTGTCGCTGCTCCAACCATTGCGCCAATTGTGTGAGGAATAAAAGGAGCGAGATTAACAGAGCTGCTGCCGCCGGTTACTTATCTCTATAGCCGTGGCAATGAAGCGGAATAACGCCGAATCCAGCTCGGACCCGTATTCTTGAGGGCAATATACGCCACTGGCAGATTGTGTCAATGGCTTCCCATGGGTTTTAAATATCTATGCGGCGGCCGGGGGTTTAGGCGCCAATCGCAAAATAAATGGTTCTTAAGTTTTCAGGTCGAAGGTGTCCCATGAAGAAGGCGACAATCGAAAGGCGAGGGACTAAAGTGCGAGCTGAGGACAGTATGCAACAAGGAAAAGTTTGAGACTGGAACTTCGAAGACGGAAGTGGCCTATTTTTGAAACAGTATTTGCCAAGTATTTGCTCTTGCTTAGATATTGATCCAATCATTTCTCTTCTTTCCTCTTACCATGGGCCAGACGAGTTCGCAGGAGGCTCGGCCCCGCACCTCTGGGATTCCATCTCAAGGATGTCCCATTGACCATAAGTCACCTCCTAATGCAGCTGCTTGCCCTGTTCCCCACGAAACATCGCCAAAACTCGCGCAATGTCCTATCGAGCATGATTCAATAAACTCGTTGAACCAGATGCCAAATCTTTCGCAAGAGGCAGCCCCCTCCCAGTCTGCAGCTTTACCAACATCCCGCACGGAATCCTCTATCCCGCGGGATCCGTCCACCAAGTGGGAGTACCCATCACCCCAGCAGTTCTATAACGCACTCGCTCGGAAAGGCCGTGAAACGCCGGAGGAGCTGGAACATGTGGAAACCATGGTGGAGATCCACAACTTCTTGAATGAGCAGGCGTGGCAGGAAGTTCTGAAATGGGAGAAGAGGGCATATCCGTCAGTTTATCTTGATCTGACTAGGCACGGTGACTAATCTGGTGGCGTATGTGCAGCGCGGATGATATCCAACTTGCGCGGTTCAAGGGTCGACCCGGAGAGATGTCGCCCAAGGCCCGGATCTGGATGTTTGCCGGATGGCTCATGCCATCACGATTCAAGTACGTCTCAATTGGACTCGGCAAGCTTACAATACTCATGGCTTCCCCCTATGCAGCACTGAACCACCGTTCGACCGCCACGACTGGGTTGTGCGCCGTCCGAAAACCGGCGAGGAAGTGCGCTATGTCATAGATTACTACTCCGCACCTCCAGAGCCCGATGGCTCCCCGGCCTTCTCCCTCGACGTCCGCCCTGCGCTTGACAGCTTTGGAAGCCTGAAGGAGCGCATAGCAGCCGCCACCGAGGATGTTTGGGCGGGGTTACGAGAGACCAGTAAGACTGTCGACAGCACACGACGGCAGGCGTAGGGTCATTGGCGGTATTTCATACTTTGGCACTTAGCGTACATTCATGTAACAAAATAATGCGGGCACCATCCGCCGTGATAAACCTCCCTCAAACATTGTCCAGGCCGTTTACGGTATGGCTCAGCATACAGGAGTCACGTATATAACCTTGCGATCCGCGATATGGCCTTCCACATCTATCGACGACCAAAGCCGGAACTGCTCGCTGGCTCCTCAGACCTCGGACACGAACTTCGTACCATTAGTCCACATCAGCATGCAGGTATTCCTCAATATTTCCCGTATTCCTTGCCTGCGGAATCTGGCAGATGTTTCTAGATCCCACCGGCGATCTCACCAGGACCGTTCCAGATTTGACGATGTCACCGTGCTCACCAGAACTACTTAGTCCGTCGTTTTGGACGACTTCCAACGCTTCAGAGGAATTTTTGTTGGGATCGCACCTTCATGGAAGCAGACAAAAAGAAATGGCACTTGGAGCGTGACGTGACGGTTACACATCTACGCGTTTCCCTTTGCTTTTTCGTCCTCGCCCTTCCTTCTTTCAAAAGACAACGATGAACTCTACGCCTTCCTCGCCACCCTCACCAGTCTCCTCCCAGCCAAGTAGAAAGAGGCAGCGCAGCAGTTCTATGCTTTCAGGCACCTCTTCATCCTCCGTCAAGCGTTCTCTTTCCGATCCACCATCGCAGGACGGCGATCCACTTTCTACCTTGTCCATCTCGGATCCCACCCCGGAGAATGACGCCTACATGGCCGAACTTGGGGAGGATACTTTCCGACTCGCGCCGACATATACAACTCTGTACCAATCCGTGCCACCCGCTGAGAAGCTGGCGCGCGTCGAGTTGGCAAAGGCGGAGAGCATGAAACAAGGCGAAGTGTGGTATGTAATCGACAGAAACTGGTGGAAGCGCTGGAAGAAGGCATGCACCGGAGTCGTTGACAAGGAGGGCGCGGTCACAGAGGACGAACTGCGAGGAGTTGATAATACTGCCATTGTTGACGTGAATGGGAACCTCCGTGTCCCGCTCTCCGACGGCGTGGATTATGAGCTTGTGCCAACGGCCGTGTGGAATGACTTTGTGTCCTGGTAAATTTTGTGCGATCGCATTTGAATGGCGCTGATTTCAACTAGGTACGGCGAGCCAAAGTTCCCCCTTCCACGGAATGTCATTCTACGCGGGGAGCAGAAATCGCCCACCGTCGAGCTCTATCCTCTCCGAATGACCGTCATGCGTATGGCTCGCAATCGATCAGCGGAAGAAACGGAATTTTCGTCCACCACCATATCCTGCACGGAGTCCGTGTCGTCCTTCACCGCCGCACTCGCAAAAACAGTGCGCCCCGTTGGATTACCGGACTCTGGTCCATTCCGCGTCTGGAAGGTCAACGCACCACCTCTTATCGGCTTCTCGTCGGAAGAGTTTCTCGTAGAGGACCTGAAGCTCTATGAGTGCGAAATTGTGGAGGGAACCTCCAAGTCTCTTGAAGAAGCAGGCTTCATGCAAGACGACAATTTTGTTGTCGAGTTCAAAGAGGCCATCGCTGGCTGGCTTGTAGAATCGCCCATTGAATCGGTGCCGTCTCTCGAATCGGCGGCCACGATCGGCCTAAACGCTCCCCTCTTTCCCTCTAGCGATGGTTTCTTTGCCCGGATGGGCAATCAACGCTCCTCCTCTCCCCGAAATGCCGCCCCGTTTTCGAGCTTTGCGCGCGGCTCCCTCACAAGCTCTTCCACAAACAAGACGCTTGAACCGGGCACTCTAGGTCTCGGGAACATGGGCAATACTTGCTTTATGAACTCCGCCCTTCAATGCCTTGCCCACGAGCCGGAGCTTGCCGACTACTTTCTAAGTGCGCACATTTGCCTTCCAGTAATTTGGGCTGCTTTATCCTAACATATTTTCCAGCCGGCGTCTTTCAGGAAGAACTTAATCCGGACAACCCTTTGGGAATGCACGGCGCCATTGCAGAGGCCTTCGGCACGCTTTTGCAGCGGATCTGGGCAGCCAACGGACCGTCTACTTCCTATTCGCCACGCGAATTCAAGAGCCAGCTACAACGCTTCGCGCCCCAGTTCAGTGGGTACCAGCAGCACGACTCGCAAGAGCTGGTGGCGTTCCTCCTCGATGGCCTGCACGAGGATTTGAACCGAGTGAAACAAAAACCTTATGTCGAGAAACCCGACTGGGAAGGCGGAGGCGACTTGGAACTCGTACAGCTTGCCCAAAAGTCATGGGACGGGTATATGCTCCGGAACGATAGCGTTATTGTAGATTTATTCCAGGGCCAATACCAGAGCACGCTCGTCTGTCCGGAATGCCAGAAGGTGCGGTGCAATGACTCCTCCGGGATGATCTTCCTAATCCACAGTACAGGTTTCCATCACATTCGATCCGTTCATGTACCTCACGCTGCCTCTGCCGGTACAGAAAAAGTGGAAGCACAGCATATTTTACGTGCCTTGGGATATAGAAAAGCCACACGTGAAGGTGCTTGGCTTTACTTTCGCTCGCTTGTTGCGAGTACTGACGCGCAAAACAGGTACCCGTTGAGATTGGTCGTGATGCATCCTTCAAGGACTTGCGGCAGCTTCTCGGTCGCTGGATGGGCGCGCCGCCGGACAATGTAGGCAAGCTCTCCTGGTGTCTCAGCCAACATTAATACTCCGTAGCTTCTCACCCTCGAAATCTTCTCCCACAAATTTTACAAGAACCTGGATGACGGACTACTGTGTGGCGAGATGGCAAATACTGACACCATCGTCTGCTACGAACTCCCCTGTCACGCGCAGCAGAGCAGGACATACAAGAAGCAGCCCGACGACCCCATCATTGTCCCCGTGTATCTCTGCGACTTCAAGCCCCCGACACGCAGCATGTACGGCGGAACCTCGCACTTCGGTTATCCCACTATTGCGGTGATCGACCAGAAGCAGGCGACAGACGTAGACGCGATGTACGATGCCGTTGTCAGCCGCCTCGAGCGTTGGGCGCACAACGCGCGCGACTTGTTCAAGTGGGAGGTAGCGCCCGGCGCCGTCGAGAATGTGCCCTATCCAGATCAACGGAGTGCCACCCGTGGACTCATTGGTAGAGATCAAGGCCAACTGGGGACGTGGTGGAGCATCCGGTGGAGGCGCCCGAGGGGGATATTACAGACGAGAAGAGTCTGCTCGTCTTGGAGGAGGACGAGGATGTGCAGATGGAGGCGGTCATTCCCTCGGGCGAGCCTATCCGAGTTGGGCCGAAGCGCGATCTCTTCCAACTTGAAAGTGCAGCCGAACACGAAAGACTATGGGACCACCAATTCGTTCATGCACTCTAACAAGCTCGAGACGTTTGAGGCCCGATTGCAGGAGGCGGAGACGAACCCAGTGCTGCTGCAGGAGGGGGACATCCTGATGTGCGAGTTCGACGAGAACATGAAGGTGTACTACTTTGGCGATACACACCGCTACGAGGAGGCACGATGGGACCAGTGGGGACAATTTGTCCATCCCGAGTTCGAGGAGTCGCAGCGGGAGGCGGAGGAGAAGAAGAACAAGGGGATATCGTTGCAGGACTGCATGGACGAGTTCACGAAGGAGGAGCAGCTCGGCGAGGATGATCTTTGGTATTGCCCGCGATGCAAGAAACATCAGCAGGCGACCAAGAAGTTCGATCTTTGGAAAGCGCCCGATGTGCTCGTCGTGCACCTCAAGCGGTTCAGCAACAGCAGGACGTTAAGGGACAAGATTGATGCATTCATAGACTTCCCGGTTGATGGTTTGGATCTTGGCGACATGAGCGGCGAACGGGGCGCTGCGAAGAGACTTCTCGAAGCCGGCGAATCACTTGAAGGCCTCCAGCTGGGCAACCTCGATGAGCCGCTGATTTACGACTTGTTCGGGGTTGATGAGCACATAGGCGGCCTCGGTGGTGGACATTACCGAGCCTACGCGCTCAATCATGCAAACAATACGTGGTATCATTTCGACGACTCTTATGTGACTGCTGCGCGTGCCCAGGATGCTGTGGTGAGCCCCTTCCATATCTCATCTTGTCCTCACTAATTTGAGTTCCAGAACGCCAATGCGTACCTGTTGTTTTATCGTCGGCGAACAGCCGAGCCCCTCGGAGGGAAAACCCAAACGAAAATCGATGCGGCCCGTCTACAGCGCCAAGCGGAACCCAGCGAGCCCAGTTCAGACGAAGGAGTTGTACTCGAGTCCCGCGACGATTCTCACGACGACATAGACATTCCAGGTCTGACAACATTCCTTCCTCGTTCGACCAGGTCCACCACTGGGTCATCGCCGTCTTCCCTGCGAGACGAACCGCCCGACTTGGATGATAGCCTAGACATACTTTCAGACGATCCTCTCGTGCGCTCCGGCCAGCGCTTCGACTTCCCCGACCCATCATCCAACAAGGCTTCGCCCGCATCGTCCACAGAGGCAGAGGGTGACCCAGAGCTGGACTCGTGGCCCCCATACACCTTTGGCACGTCAACTTCACCAAACTGGTCTCCAATGCGTTCCCCGGCGCCATTGGACCCTAATTCTCCATCAGAGAATTCCAGTTCTTTGTCGGACATTAACCCTTTTATTACGGACACGCAGAGACTTCAGGACATCTGAAGATTGATTAGAGTCGCATACATTATATATATTCACTGCTTCCTCCTCATTGTAACTACTCGTAACCCACGAATAATTTTTTGCTTTCTTGACACAGGTCGCGCACGGTGTTGGCCAACAACGCCAAACTCGCCTCCTGCACCGTGCTATGAGCCGAATTGCTCCCAGCCTTCTGTACCTCACTATCTACAACCCTACCCTTCGCCCGAGTGGACCTGTACCCCCCGATGATGAAGACGCGGAGGAGCAAGCTCATATCTTGTTCTACACCTCCAGGGAACGGGCTGTTTCACGCGACCGAATGCTTCGGCAGGTTGGGCTGGCCAAAGCCCTCATCAGCTTCTCGGAGTCAGTGCCCGCGAATAATGCGCCAGATGATTTCTCGAGCTCATTCATTGCCAGTATGTTTAACGCAGAGGACCCGTGCAACAACGTGCACTCGCAGACCAAGCGAATGATCATGGTGTCGCCTGAACCCAATTTCTGGATACACGCAGTCCGTTCGGTTCTCTCAAACTTTGACCTCGCACGTTGATTCAGTAGGCTTAAGGGCATTGATGTTGCAAAGACGCCGCGACCGCCTGTGGAGAAACCCAAGGGGAAAGGGAAGGAGAAGACCAACGCGGAACCTCCGGTGCTGTACGACTACCATGAGTATTCCGTGCACGATGTCGCCGTGAAAGCGGATATCATGCGCGGATACGAGAAGTTCAAGGTATGTCTGCGCGCGACAATACCATTGTGCCTTCGCTGATATATTCACCCACTAAAGCTGAGGCATGGGTCTTTTGCTTCAATCCTCGCTGCTCTCGGCCAACAAGCCTTGGAACTGCAACTTGAGAGGTTCTTCACTGTTTGGGCGTGGTCCTGGGATCTTGAAGACGGCCCTGAATTCGGAGAACACCTCGGTCAGCTTTAAAACTGAAGTGCAGAACGTCTTCGTTTACCCTCGTTTCAGGACCTCCGTTGCACCCGACTCAGAGCTCTCTAGTCCCTCACCTAGATGATTTCTCCTCTCGATTACCTGACGAGGTCATTGTCATCGCTGTATCTCCCCCATATGTCATTCCCTCTACAAGATACACTGGCACGTCCTACCCGTCCGCCCTCCCCAGCTTCCTCCTATCCCTTCTCCCTCCATCCCAGCCATTATTCTCCCCTCCGCCCGCTGCCGCCGCTGCCGACAGCACGATCAAGGCCTCCAAAGCGCTACCACCACTACCCGATCCCGATCCACGGCGTCAACGAGACTCCCCGAAGCACGACGACGACCCCAAAACATTCCTAGGCATGAATCTCGACCTCAACGTCAAAATGGACATGCCCAAGTGGAACTGGCCGGGATACCTCACGTTTGGGAAGGGGGGCAAGCGGCCGCCTGGGCTCTTGGCGGTGACCCCCATGAACGAAGACAAGGGCAACCCTTCCCGCCCGTACGAAACGCCAAGTTTCGAGCGAGGCATGGACTTCGAGGTCGACAGGAGCGCGCTAGAGGACGCGATGTTTTCCGAGAGAATACCCATGCCCATAGAGAAAACTGCAGACGCGGCGGATGGGGGCTCGATATCAGACACGATTGTGCCACGGAAAGAGGACGACACTGTCGATGAGACAAGTGCCCCGTTGGAACCAAATGCCTCTGAAGACGCGCCGGCTCAAGTGGATGTCTCGGAAGATGCGGCGCAAGAACCCGAGCTCCCTGTGACCCCGGAACCGGAACCTGCGGAGTTCTCTGCTACAACGGTCCACCTCTCGAGCCCAGAAGACCCCCAGGCCACACAGCGGCGGAGACTGTATTATCTCGTCGTCAGTACTTTTCAATTGCAATTCCTAATGGCTCTGATTCCAGCCCTCACCAGAGGGACCATGTGCTAGTCGCGCTGCTGGGACTAGATGACTCCGGCGACCAGCTCGAGCCCGACACGTCGGCATTGGCGCCTATCGCTCAGCAGGCGGCCGCATTGGCGGCCACCATCAGCGCCACCGTGGCCGCCGATCCGACGCAGAGGTCCGTGGCTCTATCACCAGTCGAGCAGCATGCTGACGGGCCCCGTACATAGCGCGCTCGACATGCTCCCCTCCGCGACCAAGATCCTACAGCCAAAGGACCGCTACGCGCTCTCCTCCTCGCAGCTCACCATCCGCAGCGCGGACTTTGAGTCGCGCGCGGGGCACCTCTTCAGCGCGCGGCAGCTGCTGAGCGGAAGGTGAGCCCACTTTCGAGACAGTGCGCAATCGCTGACGGGGGCGCAGCGACCCCGACATCTCGGAGGTGTTCTCGCGCGGGCAGAACCCGCAGCACTGGCACGTCGCGCGGCGCGGGCTGGGGACGGAGCTCGGCGCGGCGGACGAGGTGTACATGGAGGTGTTCCGCAAGGAGGCGAGCCTGACGGACGTGGACAACGCGCTCGCGGGCGTCATCCGCACGAGCGGGCTCGCTGTGCAGTAGACGAGACGCGAACGGGGAAGGACACAGATACACGGGCCATTAAATAACGTTTAATTATTTACCTGTCGGTGTCATAGGGTTACAAGCAGTATTCTAGATTGTACGTGTATCAGAGCGGGGCAGCTAGACCTCGGTCGGCGGGGGCGCTGTGGGCGGGTGAGGATATGTGCGGCTGAGTAAGGAGCAGGACGCACGACAACAGGAGGTGTCTTGTGGGTTACATTCTTCCGGCGGGCAGAGAACGAGGCACGACGTGTCGGACGTGGCCTTGAGCGCGCTGTCCGGCGGCCCGAAGTGGTAGTACTCGGGCTGGATGGTGCAGGAGTGGATGCCGTGGTCGTGCAGCGTCTGCGGCAGCCCGTCAGCGAGCGGAGAGGGATTAAGTAGCTAGGGACGGACCTTGCGGATGTTCGCGGCGATGGGCATGAAGTCTAGGTCGCGCGAGGCGAGGACGTGCACGGAGGCGATGTTCTTCGACTCGGAGAGCTGGGGGGATTGGTGGTTAGGGGACGGGTGGGCGGGGAGGGAAAGGGGGACGGACCTGCCATATGTGCAGCTCGTGCAGGCTGAGGACGCCGTCGACGGCTAGGATGGACGCGCGGACCTGCTCCAGCGATATCGTCGACGGGACGCCTTGCAGTAGGACGAACGACGCGCTGCGCACTGCAGATCAAGTCAACGTCTGATTTCTTGTGGTCAGAGTGAAAGAAAGGGCGTACCAAGCGGGAGCGCGGAGGAGAAGATGATAACGGTGATGACGAGACTGATTATGGGGTCGAAGTAGTACTTGAAGCTCCAGTTCGTCTGCCAGATGATGAGGCCCGTGGCGATTACGCCGACGTTGCCCAGCGCGTCGCCGAGGACGTGCAGCACCAGCGCGCGCATGTTCATCGAGCCCGAGTGCGAGTGCGAGTGGCCGTGGGGCGCGTGGCCGTCGTCCTCGTGGGCGTGGGCCGGCGCAGCGGCGAGCAGGGGCGTCTCCTCGCTGGGGGAGACCGCGCTGTGGGTGTGCTCGCCGTCGTGCGAGAGGTGGCGCGTGTTGGACCGCGGCGGGGAGGGCGAGCGCGCACGGGCCATGTCGTGTGCCACTGAGTAGAAAATAAGGAGGAGCGTATTGGAGGGACGGATGAAGCCGCGGACCTTTCACGATGGAGGCGCGCGTCATCACGGGGTGCCCCGACAGCGCGTAGTTGTCGTCCTCAGAGTCGGTCCGTGAGAGTGCAGGCTTCGCGATGGCGCCATTTTCGATAGAGGTGCCTAAGGTTTGGGGTGTGCCGTTTGGTGCCTTGGACGTCTCCGCGTGGGAGTGTGAGTGAGAGTGAGAGTGTTCTAGAAGCAAGTAAGAAAGCATTCGGTTGGGCCCGTTCTCCAGGCGCACCGTGGAACAAGAACAGGCCGACAAGGTTTGAAGCCAGGCCAAGAGTGCCAACGATTACGACCAGACGGGGGTTCGAGATTTCTGGGCGGTGTAAGTGGCCAACCAGCGTCGCGTGCTATCTTTGCCGCGTACCTGGCGTGCTGAAAAACCGTTCAAGCGCTTCGAGAGAGATGGAGAAGCAGAGCGCTGTAATATCGGTGTCAGTGCCTGCGTTGAGTGACACATCGGGACAATCTTACCAAGAAGAAAGACACCATTAACAAGTGCCGCGAGGATTTCCGCGCGATGCCACCCGTAGGAGTACCGAGAGTCCGTTTCGCTTTGTTCTGTCAGCTAGATTTAGGGCGTGTCAACGAGCAGGCCGCCGATGGGATAGGTCGACGAACCTTGATCGCGTAGAGCGCGACGATTAAGCTCATGACATCACTGCAAGTGAGAATAAGAGGCTGCGGAGCTGCGAGATGGATGCGGGCGACGTACTTGAGCATGTGGAAGCTGTCGGCCACCAGTGCAAGGGATCCAACTGCGTAGCCTGTGAGGAATGGTCATCAGCAATTGTGGGTTGCCACAGCCGGTGTCAATGAGGACCTGATATAAGCTCGACGAAAAAGAAGACGACGTCGATGGCCAGGAGGACCTTGATTCTGGACGAGCGCGACATGGTGGGAGGAGGAAAGAGGGAGCCGAGAACAGTCGGGACCAAGTGGAGACCCTGGAATGTGCAAGATGTCGAGTTAGTGGCGTCAAGGCACTAAAATTCAGGTCTACTATTTGGTCTTTGATGGATTTGATGCGATCAATTCGGCACACTTGATGGCGGTGCACAATTGTTTGTCCTTACCAATCGTTCCTTTGACTCCAACGTCCATACTCGTCGTCCTCTATGGCTACTGAAGCACAGATAAAAAGCGAGATCGCAAGATTGACGGGTATGTCTCTCTAGAATACTGTTTCGAATCCTCACTCTCTCGTTTTAGCCACTATCAGCCAGCACAAATCAGCAAACTCTACCCGACCAACATACCAACCCCCCAGGAGCAGCACATACGTCAACCCCAACTACAGGCCATCCACCAACAAGTACATCCGACCCGCAACATCAAAGCCTCCCTCCAGACCCGCCCCTTCAACGCAAGTCAAAGAGGTCGTTCTCAATGGCGTGGCTTTCGAATCGTCAAACCGCTCTCTTGTCCGGAAAGATCGTATGTCACTCCCTTCGGTTTCTTGCCCTTGCTGAGCGATTCTTAGTGCCGAAACCGCTCTCCACCTCTGTAATGAAACCGATCGCGCCACCCCGACCCCACCCTGGCGCCCGTGTCTACAAGCCTAAAAGCTCTCGTGGTCGCCGTGGTGGCCCTGTTAACATGACGCTCACCAACAGCCGGCGACCATATCAGTCCGTCCCGCCAATGGAAGCAAGCTCTACGTTCTCTCTAATATACCTCACCAGATCTCGCCGGCTCGCCACCAAGCGTCTCAAATACTCCGACAAGCCGTGTCCCCGCTTTACCACAACAGGTGCGCCGCCAGCCCCCGCCAACCGATCCATTCCTGAGCGTCCACTGGTGATTCGCGTTCACTCCATTTTTCTTTTATTTCTCTAGGTACCTGCAGCCGCGGCCTCACCTGCCTGTATCAACACGACCCCGCCAAGATCGCCATCTGCTGGAACTTTCTGCAAGGCAACTGCTCCAACACCGCCGAGACGTGCAACCTCTCGCACGACCCGACGCCGGAACGCACGCCGCTCTGTCTGCACTTCCTCAACAAGGGCCGCTGCACGCGCGCGGGCTGCCCGTTCCCGCACGTGAACGTCGGCGCGCGCGCGGGCGTCTGCCGCGACTTTGCGGTGCTCGGCTACTGTGCGCGCGGGCTGGACTGCGACAAGCAACACGTGCGCGAGTGCCCCGACTTTGCGGAGCGCGGCGCGTGCGCGACCAAGGGCTGCAAGCTCCCGCACGTCATCCGCGCGAACCGCACTCGGAAGCCGGCCCCCGCGGCCCCGACACCGACACCGACACCGACGGCTGGCTCGACGGCTCCTTCTCTCTCTGGTGCTGCTGTCACTGACTCCAGTGCTCCTCCTGTCTCGGCAGAAGACGCCCAGCTGGGAGATGAGTTTATTTCACTGACCTTCAATGAGAGCGAGAGCAGCGACGACGACGAAGATGAGGAGGAGAGCGAGGAGGAGGAAGATGATAGCGACGCTGACGATTCTCGAGACTCTCCGCCGATGGAGACTGAGTAACTTTTCTTTCTTCTTGTTATTTTACTGTTCCATTCGTCGTTTTGTACATCTTTTTGAAATGTGAAAAAAAATGAATCGGAATTGATGCGAATATGACGCTTTCGGCGCTTCAGTGATCCGATGGCTACTCTTCTCTCTTAAGTGTCTCCGCAGGTGGCTGGGTGTATATTTGGACCGGGATAAACATCTATATCACCTTGGGCCCATGCTAGCCGCGGAAAGCTCGCCTGCTTTGCAATTTGAAGTTCCCGGCAAAATAAACGTTCATCCGTCCCCCCACACTAGCTACAAGTCCTCGTGCTTAGTTTCTATGGCCGCCAATGAGTCTGGTGTCCTCCAGTCGATAATCCTACGCATGGCTACCCGTCTGCGCTCTCGGAAGGCGGGGCCGATTCCATTTGATATCCGTCTTCGTTGGCCTGTGCCAGAGCAGCACGAGAAGGCCTAGGGATGAAAATAATAAGTCAGTACAAGGATGCATGCACGACGGGAAAGAAGCTGGGTGAGCGCCTGCAATTGAGATGGATAGCGCCCAGATATCCTGGACGCAACAATTTACAAAGGAAAAGACGCGGAAATCGAGTAAAGGATGGAGAAGATGGACTCACGGAGGAGGAAAAAGAAAAAGACGATACAGAAGAGAGCTCCGAAGGGGACCATTGCATAGATGAAGCCAGCCCACTCGAGTGGTTTTCTGAGGTAGCTGAGGAAACGAGCCCACTGGCCAAGGAATTTTTCGAGGAACAGGCCACCCATAACGCCGAGCGAGATGCTCAGGAAGACGAGAATAGGACTGGGTGCATTAGCAAGACTCCGGATGACAAGCGAGAATGGACTGGAAGACCATGCAACTGCTGCGTGCCTCAGCGAATGGGAGGGAGATCCGAGGCTGCGGCGTACCTTTTGACGCGAGTTTCTTATCGTTTATTCTTTTATCCTCGGACGCGAGAGATGGACCTGTGCTAACCGAATAATCGGCATTTGTATCCAGTATGGTTCTTGTCTCAAGATTGGGACCACCGCGGGGATATAACCTCCTCCTCCTCCTCCGAGTCCCCATCGGGGGCGGCATCGGAGCCGTTTCATTATTCAAACTAAACCCAAAGGAATTAGATTCAGTGGTGGAGAGGATGGGGGCGGGAGCTGGAGCGATCACATTGCCCGTTGTAGACACGTCGGACATAGTATTAGTATCATCCAAATGACTTGGCTCGGATCTGGACACTAGGAACGCCACGCCTGGGGTCCGGGGTCAGGGACACCGAATCTAACACCGAAGCTAAGGGCTGACCGTTTTTCTCCATTACGTTGAACTGTTCGTTTATCTGTTGTAACAAATCTGCTGGTTGAACATGATCCTGACGGCGAAGATTTATCAAAGACAGGAAACTAGGCGAAAAGGGAGGGGAACCCACATCTTGAAGGATATCACGCCAATCATCATCATGGGACATGACCACTGTTGCTTGTGGCGACTAGATGGGCAGCAGTATGAGGCTCAGCTGTAACGACACAACCACACATCCTACCTTTTGAAGGATGTAGTTATTAATTATCTCTGCAGGGTGGAAAATCTAAAACATGTCAGTTAATAATCGCGAACGATTGTGGATCTAGTACCTTCGAAATCGAAGCAACATCCGAAACAAGTACGTCTTCGTTTTCAGCACGCATGGTGTTTCCTCCACTTGTTGAACCTGCCCCCAAAGAGCCAAAGGACCACGAGAACACTGACGGCCCCTGAGAGCGTGATGCAGAATTCCCGGCTGCGTTTCCCAGTTGATAATCCACAATTTCGCATATCTTGACATTTCCGAATAACCTTCCCCAAAGGCCGGTCCCAAGCGAAATCGATAATCCATGGATGAACGTCGTCTGATTAAGAGTGGTTGCATCGATCGGGGAGGAATTGAAGCCTTTTTTTATGCGGGCGTTGGTGCCCCTCCAACGGTAATTGTATGCTGTTTCGGCGCCCTCGGTCGGCTTGAACTGAAGTTGGAAGACCTTTTCCCGGACTCCAGAGAAAGACGCCATGCCCCATGATCGTGATTTTTCACAGCCAGTGACGAGGTACAGAGACCCATTCGTAAGTCCCCGCCCCCGCCTCTGTGCACCATTCACATACTTGTACCAGCTCTCCGCATTTTGCCCTGCGTATTGTCGCATACGCCCTAGGTTCCCGAGTTTCTCCAGATGTGCACCGTGTGGCAGAGCTAAAACGGCACCGTGCGGAGCCTCACATTGGAATATGAATTCACCCCCAGGAAACTCGTTTCTGTGGGGATTAAAGTTCGCGTCAACTAAAAATCACATACAAAATTACAGACATACTCAGAGGAAAAGTCGAGATGGACAGAGGGAGTTGAGACATAATTCCCTGGCTCATAATCTTCGCAAAATAGATCTCTTCGCGCATATGGCGCCAATGGGGAGAAATCGTCAGGAACGTCGTTGGCATTTATGGGATGGTCCGCGGGAAGGTAGATGTTGAAAAAGAAATCGAATATTCCTTCTGGCGTAACACAGCCGACATCACCGATGGAGACACCGCATTGTTGATACTCTTCTGGAAGATTTCTCTGGGGTCCTGGGCTGTAGAGCGGAAATCCGCGCCTCTGCCGCAGTAGCTGGCTGCAGTATATTTCGCTTTCCGCATACGCATCCGTCGTATTCACTGAAAGTAAACCTGATTCTAGACCACGCTGAATTCCCAGAGCCCATATGAGACAAGGATTCCGGCGAATAACGGGTTTTACTCACATCCAGGTGGTTGTGTACATCACCCAAAACAAATTGGCCCCCGACGATTTCAAAGTTGGCAGCATTCTGGAACAAATGTGAACTAGTCAAAAGCCTCAGTTTCAAGAAGAAGGAGAGTTGTTCCCGGCACCTCTGCGCAGTTAGGGAAGTCTCGGTGTTTGATGTCAGATTACGCGCCGGTGTTAACGCCATGGTCGCTGGTGGAGGGTGGATTACAAGCTTGACAAATGGACGGCGAGATATATAGCTGCCAAGCTGTGTGATGTGCGTGCACAGCCCGAAACAGCACGAAGACGTCGGAAGTTGGTCGAAGCGCTGTGCAAAAGATCTCACCACCTTATATAGCCCTTGATTCCGTGCTGAGTGGTCGCCAGAACGAGATCCTGGTTCTCTTCCTTCAGTTGGATGATCCAGCATTTTGAACGGCATCTCGCAATCATGGCCTTTTCGATGACAGTGAGACCCTTGAGCTGCTCGGGGGCAGAACTGAGAAAGGTTTTATTGGCCAATGAAAGAGGAGGTAGTTGTTTTTAAGGACGAATGGCAAGTGGAGCAAAGGGACAGAAGTGGGAGACCGCCATCAGGGGGAAATGAAACACCATCAGGGTCTACAAGCAGGTCGGGCAAAGGGCCTTCATCAAAGGGCACGGGCGGAGGTATACATTTAGGTTTGAGCCATCGTAACGGTCTAGAACATGTTATTCATCCACTTTCAAGTCAGGGCGCTTGAAGATCTGGGATCAAACTCGGATAGCAATAGACTATAGTGAATTGCGAACGAGGAGTACTGCTTCAGCGCAAAAGCACGCGTGAAGGTAGCTAGAGCTTCTGAGGATGTGGTTTCCCGAAACAGGTTGATGACTAGTGGCCGGCTGCAACCGTCTCAGCTGCAACCTTGCTGACTTTTTAAATATAGTACCACAGCCACCACTAGAGCCACATATTCAAAGAGCGACTGATCATCTGGACTCCGGAGCGGTGGACCAATCGAGAGGGTAAGCAGGTTTGATTTTACCAACATTGGTGGTTGTAGATGGCTAGTTGTTCCTGGCAAGAAGGAGGATTGTGAGGCTGGAAGAGAGAGTTTTGAGATTTCGCCCTGGTCACGTACTATGCCCAATAAGGGAAGAACCAGGAAGAACCACCATTGTGACGGATCTTGCCCGTCACCACCACACCCGCCCTCCCGCAACTCGACCTTCCTTCCACCCTGGGGCTTCTGCGTCGCTCTTCCACCTGCCTGCGCGTTAATTTCTCAGACCTACGCCGCTGTGACTTGTCGCATCGCAATAGATGACGCGCTGCGCCGGGGTTCCGTGTGGCAATAGGGCATCATAAACGGCTATAAACGGCGCGCATCCCCTCCTGTGAGTGCCACGCGGAGCTCGTATACTCATATGACTTTTGCAGCTGTCTCAGCACGCCCGGGGCCTCGGTCTGTGCGTTGGGCGTGGGGATCGAGAAGCGCATCGAGGACGGCGGCGGCGAGAGCGCTTCGCCGTTTTGTATAGCTTTTTGAAATGTGAAAAAAAAAAATCAGTCGGAATTGATGCGTGTTTTCTGGATATGAGTCCTCGTGCTTAGTTTCTCTTGCCGCCAATCACTCTGGTGTCCTCCAGTCTATAATCCTACGCAAGGCTAGGCTTCTAGATCTGCACTCTCGGAAGGCGCCGATTTCGCAATTTGATATCCGGTTTTCCGCCTTACTCTGGCTTACTCATGCCCACTCATGCTTGGTAAGCCCCGCTAAACGCTTACAGAAGCCTCCTAGACGCTAAATCAAGCGCGCAACGGGCTTGTTTAAATGCAATGGCTCGCTGGACCAACAAGACACATTGAACTCTCCTAGCGATTTCTCCTGGCTAAAACCTGTTCTAAGACACGACTTCTTCTGCTCTAAAATGCCGACACACACTGCAATCGCCGCCCTCTCCAAGGGCCAGTTCGACGCCATCCGGGTCGAGACGGAGAAGCCGGGCGCGGGGCACGTCCTCGTCAAGGTCGCGTACGCGTCGATGATCGCGTTCGACACGTATATCACGGACGTGGGCTACGCCGTCGCGGAGTACCCCGTCACGCTGGGGTTCAATGCGGCGGGGACGGTGGCGGAGGTGGGCGCGGGGGTGACGGCGCTTGCGGTCGGGGATCGGGTGCGTGTGTATGAGCGTGGCGCGTTCTACCGTGCTGACTGGTCTTGGTTGTTGTAGGTCACTGCGTTCAGCTTGTATGGGCGCGGTCTCAAGGACGGGCTCAAGGGGACGATGCAGGAGTTCGTCGTGCTGCCCGACCACCTATGCGCAAAGGTATGCAGGTTTATCACACCTATGTGTACGCTCACTGACTTCAAATTTCCTGGTAGGTGCCCGACGACCTCCCACTAGACGCCGCCGCGACCATCCCGGATAACTTCGTCACAGCCTTCTACACCCTATTCGACCAGCTCTCTCTCCCCATACCCACCAGCTTCCCAGCAACAACGCCGCCGCCGAACCACGCCACGCCGATCCTCATCTACGGCGCCGGCTCGACGGCGGGGCAGTACGCCGTGCAGCTCCTCCACGCCGCGGGCTACACCAACGTCGTCGCCACCGCGTCCCCGAAGCACCACGCGTTCCTGCGCGCGCTCGGCGCCGCGCGCGTCGTCGACTACGCCAGCCCCACGCTCGCGGCGGACATCACCGCCGGCGGGCCGCGGATCGCGCTTGCGCTCGACGCCATCACGGCGGAGGGCACGATCGCCAAGATCGCGCAGGTGCTCAGCCCGCAGGGCGCCGTCGCGCTCCTCCTGCCCATCAAGGAGGGCGACACCGTCGCCGTCGGCGAGGCGGCGATGCACTCCACGATCCCTGAAGGGCGTAATCCGTTCGCGCCGGAGACCAGGATCGCATATGTGCGGACGTTCAATTACCGCGAGGTGCGTCGCATTCGATTTTTTGTGAGACGGAACAGCGCGTTTACGAGGGATTGGTGCAGAACGAGTACATGAAGGACAATCTGATGCCCAAGATACTGCCACAACTGCTGGCGGCGGGGCTCATCCAGCCGAATAGGGTCCGTCTGCTGGACCAGGGGACGTTCAAGGAGCGTGTCGCGACGGGCTTGGATCTGCTTAGGAACAACAAGGTCAGCGGCGAGAAAGTGATCGTCAAGGTAACTTGAAAGGATGATGTGGATGTGGAAGAAATAAAATGTTATGAGTCTCTTGTGCGTTGTACTGTCATCCGAGTGTCTTGTCTGTCTGCTGTGTAACGAGCGCCGCTTGCATAAAATCCATTATCCTCTAAATGATTTGGAAAGGGTACCGACGGCGAGCCCGGCTCCCAGAAGCTATTACTCTTCCTCTGGTTTCTCGAAATTCAGGCAACATGAATTAGACAAGGACGAGTAAAATAAAAAGACCAAGGCGAACCCTGGGTTGACATCCAGCATTGCAGGAGGGACCACGTTAAACTGAGATGTCTCGCGGTCGAAGGGCACAGCCCCGGGATCCGGCACCAACGATTGTACCACTGGGAGGAATCGAACCCCCGACCTCCCCATCTTTCGCCTAAGTTAGGACGGGGTGTTCTACCACTGAACCATAGTGAGCACGATGATAGACTCGAATATGGTGAATATCCACTTGCGCGAGATATACAGCCTGAAGCAACCGCACTTCCAGCGACGCGCACTACACAAAGACACTATCTACCTAAACGCTCACACCCGCCAGATACTGCTGTGCTATTTGTAGACGTGCTATACCGGCGCCCAGGCCCGGACAGGTTAGCTTGAGCACTAATATAATGAAAATATTAAAATTGAGGACACCACTGGCAGAATCATCACATAGGACATGTATCATTCGACTTCAAGGATGCGATAGGAATATGGACGAGGATGTATTGAGAATGTATGGAAAGACTGAAGCGGAATCAAACTTACTCGGGATCAGATTCTATTCCCCATGGGCAAGGAAGCGAGGATCGACGCGTCAGTGGCGGTGCAGTCCAATCAAGCCCAAATATTAATAATAAATTCCTCTTTGCGACTTGCCTCTCACCAGTATCTCGCCCGCATCGTGCTCACCCGTACCCTCGTCCCAACACCTTCACCCGCCACGCCCGCTCTCGTACTCGCCCACCATGCCCACCCAGCTGCTGGCGGACGTCACCGCCGCCGTCAAGGCATACGCTATGAGCCCCGCCTACGTCGCGCCCGCCGCCCTTCCTGCTTTACCTGATTCAACGTGGAATACATTCGCTCCCACCCCGGCCGAAGGCAAATTGACCATAGATCATGATATCCAACGGCAATTATACCATGAATTTGGCAAAACCGCGGTCGATCGTTGCATTTTCAACCTCCTTCGTGGCGAGCTGCGAGGGAAACCAGATGGATATTTGAAAGTAAGAGCCGGTCTCTAAGCAAAGAATTAGTATTTACAGAAGCTCGACTCTGCAGACTCTCAAGAACACCGTACTCGATGACAAAATCCTGAAGTTGATCATGGGGAAAATCCACCCTCTCCTCCTGGACAAGAACCTGGGACGCGTCGACGCAGGCTTTTATGTCTTCTCAGGTGCCTATTGGGAGAAAACTGGGTTTGACGATGCTAGGTTTGCGAGAGGTATGGGTCACATTTTCCAGCCCCTTCTCAAAGCGGGAGGGAAAGCTTATATGGGAAGGTATGTCGCATTTTGCAGAGCCCTGACGAGAGGCCAACACATCTTTCTAGCGATTCGACACGGAAACCGGCGGGGGACCCTGCCAACAGGACGCGGCACCCAGCCGGTGTGTTATCTATTCTTGACGTGATAGTGTGTTGAGTTCTGTGCACAGACCTCCAATATGTGTACAATGCCCGGGCTCTCGGGGTCCTGATGCAGTCGCCGCCTCAGGTAAGCATGAGCTGATTTCGACGTCCCATTCCGACATGTTGACTCAGCCAATTCAGGCGCGTAATATGTACGAAACTGAGTCGGAGATGAGCTTCGAGGCGGAGGAGCAGTCGTCGTTCGAGGATGAATCGGAGACTTCTGTTCAGGTCGATATCCCCTTGTCCGCATATCAGGTACGCTTCACCCGCATTAGCAAAGAATGGCTGTTAATCGGCTGGTGCATTAAAACAAACAGGAGCAGCTTGTATGCACTCGTCTTCTGCGTCCGAGCCGCCAATCATTTACGTCGACTATCCAGGTGAAGAGCTCCCCCGAGCGCGTCAGTCCTCAGGTCATAGTCGCCCCGAATAGTACCAAGGATATCTACGACTGGGAGAAAGAATGGGTGCGATTTCCCTTGTACGCTGGGGCCACGTCTTAACTGACCGTCGCCCCGCAAAAAAAAGATTCAGAGCGGCATCCTCCCAGAGTCTTCGCCCGGGCTCCCTCCCCCGCCTCAAGTGCTCCGGGCGGGTGGCCGGAGTAGTATGGGATTCGCTCCATCCCTCGAGGTGCGCATCAAATCGTCGAGAGGATTCCGATAATATTCTGACGAGACGGTATAGCTGTCGCTCGACGCCATCCCGACGGAGGCCCTGGTCTGCGTCTACGTCTTCTGACGTCGTTCTCTCGCTGATGGTTTATCCTGATGTGTAGCCACTCACTATCTCACCGGGGGCGTTCCGTGCTCCATTCGCGTTGGCGGAGGGCGGGATCCTGCGCGAGGTGCGGCTCCTCTTTTCACTGGGGGTACAAACGATTTAACGGGACTGCGCTGCATCTAACAGTTGGAATCTCCGGCGCGTCCTCCTCGCGGCTTGGCTGGTGCGCGCGGCGGTGGTGTCGGCGGGCATGGCGGCCCATTGGCGCCCGCGTTCGCGGTGCGTCGATTCTTTTTCATACTTCAATCATCTGACACGAATGCGTAGTACCGCCCCGCGCTTACGCTGAACAAGTCATCTCAGGCATAGACAGCTCGCTCACGTACGTCGATTTCCTGCTCCTCTCGAATTACTCCGACCTAGCGACTGATTGGTTTTCAGCTCCATGCGGCCTCTGATCTTCAAGCCCGTCTCCCATTGAGCCCCCGTAACGGCCGGGATACTGAGGTCGAGGAGGGTCGCCCGGTTTTGCGCAAAACGTGCAGCTTTGAGCAGTGAACTTGCATTTTGTCTATGTAACTGTAAAACCATCAAGCATCATCGTGTATCAGCAGTTTCGGAACTTTCATTTTTATATATACTTGTAGCCAAGAAGATTATCACCATGAATCCCACATAATTTGACCCGCTTCTCTCGAGATGTCCGATTCCATTATGGAGGCTTCGACACCTCTGTACATTCAATAGCGTCATGTTACAAGAGTACATAATGCAAGTGATATAGAGTACATGTATAGAGACGCGATGTGAGGTGATTGAGCGAACAAACACACTATATAAGAGACATGAGGCCGACGTGTGTAACAACGACAATGTGAACTACGCAGATAATCAGTAGGTATGTGCCGTACGTTGTTTGGAAGACGAGAAAGAGGGAGAGATAAACGAGTCGTAAACCCTACCGCGGCATCGACACTATGGAGGCATTGTCGGACATAAAGCGCTGCGGACCCGCTGCAGTGCGAAGTGCGAGGGCGTGATCGTTCGAGACTATTACGATCCCGACGCGCTCGACGGCTTGTGTTGGCGGAAACCGTAAACAAAACATTCCAGTCAGTACAAGTCGGCTCCCCGCGGTTGCAGAATAAAATTCTAAAATTGATTAGCGAAGAATTGTAGAACTCCGCCGGTCATATTGCTTGACGTTGCCGTGCATTGGTCGTGCGCCAACCGCAAATGCGAAGAGATATGTACGAGTCGTTACGACATCGGCGGCGCGGAAAGAAGAGAGGAGAGGTGCTCTGCATCGATTGAAGTCGAGACAATTTATTGAGTTCAGCGAGGGTACTTGGGCAAGTTTTTCGATTTAGGCCGAGGTCGGCGCTCTGTGGGATGTGTGTGGAAGAGGTGGGTGCCCTGAAGCACCCATGGTGAGAAACGAGCCAGCCTTTCTCTTACCCTTGTCACGTTCTGAACTATCGCAGGTTCAGGTTGAGGATTAAACGGATAACCACCACAGTAAAGTCATTGACACCTGGAAATCCACGATAGTATTCGTAACCTAAACAAAGCTGTTTTTTCAATATAATTTTCCACTTTTAACCTTGCTGAAAATCCCCAGGAATAGATGAAACGAAGGAAACATTGACTCCAGACGGCCGTTGGTCCTGATTGGGAATATTCCAGGCTTGTTGGATTAGGGCTGAAACTCGCAAGCGAATGAGGTGATGGAACTGGCGCTGTAAATTTCACATTCAGGCTTTGTAAAAAAATGTCTCAAAGAGGACACATACAAGATTCCAGTCAAGGCGATAAAGTCGCCCCTCGGCACATCGATAATTCCAGTGCCAGTGCATCCTGCGTTTCTGCAATAAGGCGTCAAAATGAGAAGGCACAGTGATCAATGACGGGACACACAGGAATAAGTTGCAGCTTAAATCAGTGGCAGCGAAGAAGCTCAAAGCCAAGTTGTTAAAGAATGTATCCCTCAGAGTCAGGTCGACGCAAAAGAAGAAGCCTTGACCAAAGGTCCCCGGGTCATAACCGGTTCCCGAGGGAAATGTATTGTCCTATGATTTTTTCATAAGTTACGAACTCTTCCTGCGAATGATAATTTGGCCATTTGCTCACCCAAAGAATAATTTGGTTCGAAGAAGGCCTCGGCACTTCGGGGATCCAATGTGGTATTGACTGAGGGGTTCAAGCTGGCAAGACCCTAGGAAGGCATTAGTCAAATTGCCATTGTATATCAGCAGCTCACTGAGAAAGTATGCATACCTCCGGTGGCCCTGGGATGATCTTTAGAAGACCGGCGGCAAGTGCCTCCTCTCCCGTCCAAAGCTTGACATCAGAGGGAGGAGTAGGCGTAGCCACGGAAACGGCGGCAAGGATGAGGAGACCAAATGATACGAAGAACATTGGGATGCGGGTTCAAGTTCAGGAGGGAAGTGGTGTACAACTTCACTGATAGTCCGGAAGCCTCGTGAGTCCTTTTATATCATGGAGTGGCAGTAGAGGAATATGCCGCCTCAGGAACTGAAGCTGAGTACTAGTATCTGTGTACTAGGGCCGAGGTACGAGGCACAGAAGACCCAGGGGGGAACTGACCTCGTGCAGCTTGAAGAACTTGAGAATAAGATGTGGGGACAGCTGTTCCAGGCACACTATATACGCCAGGTTTTTGTATCGTGCCGTTGGCTTGCAAACGGTGGACGTTCAAGACGAAAGTTGGACGTGGAAGACACTGACGATCCATGTCTACCTCATTCATTTATGACGCTCAGGAATCGAGTAAACCTTGACGACTCACGGCTAGAAGAACACGGGAATCAGTAGAAAACATGATGATCCCTGTTCTCGACACACCGCACGAGATTGAAAAACACCTCTTCAACTTTTCAGCTAGACATTAAACGGATTTCGAAGTTCAGAACCCCCGAGCGTTTCGGAGATGGAACGGTTCAGGACATAACTGCCTCTGTGTGCTGCTGGAATACTAGACTGTATCAAGGATGTGAAGGTTGAGAGATAGATAAGCAAGAATTGAGTCACTGGGGAATATAGTTACTATCTGCCTTCTCGACCCATCGACAATGTAAGATAATCGAGGCGTCAACGTCTGTGGCGGTTAAGAGGATCGCAGAAGCAAGGGCCAGGCCCAAGCTGTCAATGAGTACCTGAATCTCTATGGGTTCAGAACCTCCGATAGTCATGGAGCAGACAATATTGGACTCGCGAACTTGGGCGGAAAATGTAAACATATCCCCACCCCGTCAAAAACCGTCCGTCTTCGTCGGATATTTCGAGTAAATAGAAGGAACAACGTGTCATCCAGCTAGGTTGGGGTGCAAGTGGTCCGCGATATCCAGGATGCAGGCCTGAATCTGAGGCGGCATTCGACAATCAATGCAGTAGAGGCGGATCGCTCAAGTCTGCGGACTGCGCCGAGAAGATACTCGAGATCGTCTGAGTATCTTTGATTTATATATGCAGATCGCCAATATACACCGCAAGGTGAAGGGCAGGAAGTAAGCTGATCGGACGCGCGTTGAGCGAGACGAGAAGATCGGAGGAAATGCTGGGACGACAGGAGTTGACAAGAAGCAAGCAGGGGATGGTTTCTGGGCGGACGCCCGGATTGAGAAGTGGGATGACGTAGGCTGGCGGCCTGTTGGGCGTCGGTCGAGCAGAGTGGGCAAGGGAACAGCGCCGGCGTGTGGTGGCACTGGTGGGAGAACAAAGCGATCAGATCTAGGATCAGACGCGATCGGATGTGATGGCTGTGCCGATGGGAAAAAACACGTATAAACAACGCGTCGCGTCGGAACACTGATGGTGGTGGGCAATACCGATTGGCGATCCGTTCGAGCTGCAGCTCCTGCCTCTGACTGGTATGTCGCAAACCAGGAAGTGCAGCACCCTACTTGTTTGGGGCAGATCTCGGCCAAATCTCACTCAAATTACCAGGTCCAGTTGTGGAATGGCTCGTTTGGATGCGAAACACATGCCCCAATTTACTCCCAGCAGGTAGGAATGTGTGGTAGTTCCGATCGAGGCTGATCTCTGCAGACCCGCCAAATTTGCGCAAACACGTAGAAGCGCAACACTTTGTCGCCACTCATTACACCCCTGGAATGGATTATTTCGGGTTGGTTAATGACACAGCTGTACTCAGAGACCCAGAAAACTCCGGCCCACACCGAAACAGACGTTTTCAACTACTAAATATGCTGGAGAAATTTGTTGTGTTTGCTGCCATCAGCGGCTGTTTACACTCAAGACAAACATGGCCATTTCTCGACCTCCAGAGCATTGCTTTGGCTGAAATCTTTCACGGACCATATTACATGACGTCTCACTGTGTTCCTGTGAATTTGTGGATTTACCCGTGGTCCGGAAAACGCGGAACAGACCATGTTGCGCTTCCTGGTTTACGACTGTACGTATAACTCGCTGTACTGCTTCAATCATGAACGTGCATACCGACTGTCCATAATTGACCTTGTTCGGTTGCCGATTTTTCCCATTCTGGGCGACAAGAGTATGAAGTGACATCGCGTTGGCAACATCCTGGCAGGCTCAAGTTTCCGCTTGACTTCGCATATTCACGACCTCACCGATGAGCTCCTCCGTCAAGCAAAGCATGTGCAGTTGTGCAATTGACTATAACCGTGACCCAACGTCGTTTAGATGGTCCTAGCGATTTCTCTGCGTAAACCGTCGAGACTCATTGTGAACCTTACAGCTCTTTGCAGAACTTAGGGTGCGGCCCATTTTTTTCTATTTTGGGACATTTTACGGAGAATCGCTGCCCCGGGATCGATTCAAGTCAGAAACCCTCGAAACATAGACCGTTCGAATCGCGCTTGAAATGCGCAGAGCAAGGTCTCCTCAGATCTCCGAGATTGCCTCAGAGTAGAAATTTCGATGATTTCACGGCACTTCTACGCATAACCACTGTAACTTTAATTTGGAAGGAATGGTCCAATTGCCTTCAATTTCGGATATAGCATGGTTACATATGAGACCTAGTTAATGATGTACTTTATGCGGTTCTATGGGACCTATCCGTCATTCAGAATGCCACTCTTCGAGGGGCGTAAATGTTGGGCGGGCGGTATTGAGCAATACACCCATTACAATGATCCGTTGACTATCCTATGATGTCATGCGCTGGGTAATCACCCAAAATGCTCTGATGTCTCAACGGATCATTGTAATGGGTGTATTGCTCAATACCGCCCGCCCAACATTTACACCCCTCGAAGAGTGGCATTCTGAATGACGGACAGGTCCCATAGAACCGCATAAAGTACATCGTTAACTAGGTATCATATGTACCCATGCCATATCCGAACTTGAAGGCAAATAGACCATTCCTTCCAGTGGTTCTGCGTAGAAGTGCCGTGAAATCATCGAAATTTCCACTCTGAGGCAATCTCGGAGATATGAGGAGACCATGCTCTGCGCATTTCAAGCGCGATTCGAACGGTCCATATTTCGGGGGTTTCTGACTCGAATTGAGCCCGGGGCAGCGGTTCTCCGACCAATGTCCCAAAACAGAAGAAAACATGCCGCGCCCTAAGTTCCGCAAATAGCTGTAACTTAGCACCGTAGCGCGCCAAATTATACCTTTACCTAGCACAGCCATATGCTGTTCACACTGGGGGCAAAAGCCGACGCATCTGGATTCCGGGTGCGTCTGAGGCATGTGCTTCGGAGGTGCCATCAATCAGACAATGAGTCCTTTGATACATAGACATGAGACTAAGGTAAAGATTGCCACATGTCAATCATATATGCCCTCAACACACGTGGTTCACACTTGGTTAGACGAACGGCAAAGGGCAACAAAGTTGACAAAGGCAGACAATGCACAGGCAAAGCACAGACAAAGGGCAGGTGAAATTCCCTGGGGTGGGAGAATCTCAACTGCCCTTTGTCTGTGCATTGTCTGTGCATTGTCTGTGCATTGTCTGCCTTTGCTCAGGTTTTTTCCCATTGCTGCTCGTCCCACCAGGCGCAAACCACATGCGTTCAAGGTGTATAGGATCGACATGAGTCAACTTTTAATTTATTGTTGAGTCCATTAAAGGACTCATTATCTCATTGATCACACCTGCGGAGCAGATGCCTCAGACGCACCTGGATTCCAGGTGCGTCGGCTTTTGCCCCCGGTGTCATATGGAGGAAAACGCCCAGGAGCCACAAAATCCGATGATCCTATCCCGCTCTAGTTGAAGCTGGCCTTTCCCGCATAAAATCAAAAAAAATCCTAAATGCACTTTAGCGGAGTACGTTTGACTGGCAAACCTTTACGTAGCAGCGATGAAAATATTGGCTGATCGGTTACTTGGCAAGATCCCCTCAAAACTCCTCAATCCCTCGACGCACTGATAAAAACAATAAATCTTCTCAGCCCTACATAACTTCCAAACTCCCGTGCTCAGTTTTCTTCTGTGTCCCAATGACTCTGGTGTCCTCCTAGTCAAAAAAATGGTCTCATTCTGCTATCTAGTAACAACTTATCTGCGAAAGGCTCATGCCCAACAACCATGCGGTTCCGCAACTCGATTATTCGTCCTTTCGGCGCCTCACTCCCGGCAAAACACTTAGGATAGCTGTAAACCCCCTGAAGATATATACTGTCCCCGAGTGTCCACTTTGTGTTGTGCAACGAGCACCGTTTGCAGAAAATCCACTATTCTCTAAATGATTTGGACAGGGTACCGACGGCGAGCCCGGCTCCCAGAAGCAATTACTCTTCCTCTGGTTCCTTCAAATTCAGTCAAAATGAATTAGCAGAGGAAAAAGACCAAGACATACTATTTCAGCCCCCCATGTGTCCACGAGTTTGATCTCGCGCAATAACTTTCTGTCCTTCCCCCAGATTCCTCTCGGCACCTGGACATAGGCATATCTATGTATTTTTCATACCCTCAAATATTTCCAGAATTATTGGACTTGAGTGGTGGAAGATACGAACCTTCCGATAATGGAACCAGAAGTGGAATCGGTTTTGGCAGGCGTTTTGGCACGTGGGAAAAGCACATCAAAACCTTCCATTTCTTCTCTTTTGTATGATGTAGGGCTCATATTGACCCAATATCTCATCCAACGATTACCACAGCATGGACCCACATCCCTGAAATTTTCCGTGCGGAATGGGCTTGAAATGCGGGCGGGATCCAGAATAACTCCACATCAGGGTGCGTGGACACATCAGGGGCTAAAATAGTACCCTGGGTTGACATCCAGCATTGCAGGAGGGACCACGTTAAACTGAGATGTCTCGCGGTCGAAGGGCACAGCCCCGGGATCCGGCACCAACGGTTGCACCACCGGGAGGAATCGAAACTCCGACCTCCCCATCTTTCGCCTAAGTTAGGACGGGGTGTTCTACCACTGAACCATAGTGAGCACGATGATAGACTACAATATGGTGAATATCCACTTGCGGGAGATATACAGGCAACCGCACTTCCAGCGACGCGCACTACACAAAGGCACTATCTACCTATCCGTCCACACGCCAGATACTGCCGTGCCATTTGTAGACGTGGCCCCAGGGCCGGAAAAGCTAAAGCACTAATCTAATGGAAATCTAAATAATTGAAGACGGACCAAGACACCGCGGGCAGAATCATCACGTAGAAAATGTATTATTCAAGCGTGAGGATGCGATGAGAATATTGATGGGAATGTATCAGAATATATGAGAAACAATGAGCGTCGATTGCGGAATCAAAAAACTTAATCAGGCTCGGGATCAGATTCTGTTACCACTGATCGACGCGTCAGTGGCGGTGCAGTCCAATCAGGCCCAAATTCCTCTTTGCGGCTTGCCTCTCACCACCGTCTACCGTTCGATATCCGATGGATGAGCGAGGAAGGGTCAGAACACGTCTATATTTGGATCATTTTGTCAACGCAGGAAATGATCTGCTACTCACACAAATCATAAAAAGCAGCACCGTGCTGCCCGGTTGACTCAATACATGCCTGGCGGAGTTTCTTGGCGAGTATTTCTTCACAGTTGTGGGACTGAGACATAGCTGGACTTGGTTGAATTTATTGGTACATTTATGACCGTAATTACGGTTACGTATGATACTTACCGCGTGCCCGAAATCGGCCGACGGCCCGGGCTGCCGCTGAGCCGTCGGCAAAAGGTATGACACCCATGCACACTGCAGCCGAACGGAGAAGCAAGGTCAAGTTCAGTTCAAAACATCATTAGGCTGAAATGTGACTGAGCGATGGCTTGCCTATTCCTCTGGGTTGGAAACTGAGATTGGCGACAGAGTCATGAGAGACGAGGACCGGGAAACCGGATGATCCCGAAGAATCTGTGTGATAGTTCAACTTCGAGGAGACCTGGTTAAGATATCGATCAATCGTATCTCAATCTATCGCGGCTATATGGTAGTGCCTGTGTTGAGCTTACATACAAGAATTTAGTGACTAATTTCTCACGATCTAAGCGCACTGGAAGGTGGAGACTGAACTGAATTTCCCTCGCAGTAGTCATAGTAGTACACAAGACAGCGCCGACACGTACTTCAACACTTATAACAAGTGCTGCCTCAAATGTGTTTAATTTTGGCGACAACATCCGCTCCGAAGCAGATGTTGTCCACATTGTACCCAAAGTCTTGATTAGCTTTCAAGATGAGGCTTTTAACTTCCGGATCGGTGCAATTCTGGTTGGGTGGGTGCCGAGTCGGTCAGTAAAAAAGCCACCATAAGGGTGTCTTACCTCAATCATGCGATCCCAGTCCTGTGTAAGAATCGCAATCAATGCCGGTCCCGTATAGATCACGCTTTGGCTGCCCTCACCTCATATTCGATCGTCGTGATAATGACTTGTTCCGCTGCGGGGTAGCCTGCTGACTGTAAATGCGGCGCAATACTGTCGTTCATTATCCACTGGTGAGACACTGAGTTGAATTTTTGTATGCCAAGGAGCTGGCGGGCGGACGAACCGTTGTTTGCTTGAGCATGTTCTTCCGGGAGGCGGGGAGTGCGGTAAGAGCGTCGAAGAGTACCCCTACATTATCCTCAAATTGACCCGGTGACGAAAGGCGAGGACCTGGGAAGATCCCCACCCAAAGACGGCGTTCTGTTGCAGTGAGGGTGGTGGGCACATCAATCCTGATAACGGCATCCACGGAAGCGGCGATGGAGCCAGAGACGAAGCGGAATTGCTCGGCGTCCGAAAGCAGTTGCTTAAGCGCGGGGGATTGTAGCAAACTATATCTATGGCATTAGGGATAGTTCCAGGTCATAGGGGATGGGATGCAGTCACCTCCGCAAGATTATCTAGAGTCTGGTCATGGTGGCTGTTGAGGAGGGCTGCGATGCATAATACAGCAGACGACGTACTTCAAATTCCGCCATGAGTAGGACACATGGGTGCACCGCAGGGTATCCCAAGTCCTTCATGGATGCGTCCGCACGGTTGTTCTGGAAGATCTGTAATTGACGTCGATACTGTTTACATTCAGTCAGCGGAACGGAACGCACGACGTTCAGTGAAAGTAAGTTCTTCTGCGCCTCCGGGAGCTCAAGCATGGAGTCCACCAGCCTGTCGACGTCCTCCTCGAACTCTCGCTTCGACAGGTGGGCGGGTGCCTTGTGGATCCCGATTGCCGTGACACTGTTCTTTCGTACGGAGGCAGACATTGGTGGGGGTTGGGACAAGGATAAGAAGGCCTGAGTGGCAAGTTCGAAGATATACGCACGTTCCCGAAACCGGTCGACGGCTGCCGCTGGGCCTATTTGGTCGTCGTAAAGACGGGCTCCGAGGGTAAGGAGGCTTTTCTTAGGCCTCTGCGCCAAATTCCCGTTCGCAAAATCAGCCATGCTGATTGTACGTCATGCATGGCCATACTTTGGCTCGGAGCACCGCTCCGCATTTTACCTCACCCTCTTTGCATTTCTCCGGTGCTTCTTTTAATGTTTAGCAGCAGAGGCAGGTGTGGAAAACGTATGAGATATAAACGCACTGCAGTTGAGCAGAGAAGCGAGTTCAAGTTCAGTCTGTACCTCGTTTCCACTGGACACTGAAAAGAGTCAAGAAAGACGTGACCTGCAAACCAGGTGATCCCGAACAAGAGCTGCTCGATCTCTGGATCAGCCAAAAAATCCCACGACCCACCCCCCCCAAAAAAGGCAATGATCATCAAACCATCAACGCGCCACTCGACGCGTCTCGTCTGCCACTCATCTCTCTCCTCTGCGCCAGCCAAAGCCACTCGCACTCCGGTCTCTCTAGCTCACTTTGCAAACAGTATGGCTGTATATGTTGCACATACACCTCTGTCAAATAATGCTATTCTTTCGGCACACTCCACTTCTTTCTCGGCTGTACCTAATACCGACAATGAGCTTCTCAAGGAGAAAGGAGACACGTAGCGGCTGACGGCCGACCGGAATTGCAACGCGCTGGGGACGGTTCTTCATCTAGTGTGGATGTCTTCACTTAGTAGCCAGGATGTCGATATTAAAGCCAAATAGTTCATCATCAGAGCCACGAGAAAGATTGTATAAAGATCTTCGACCAGGAGAGCGAGCGAGAGGGAGTGGAGCAGTTGGTAGTAAGCGATTCGACTGACAGCTCACCCTCAAAAGCGGGCGTGGCTGTGAGTCCGAGGTGTTCCGTAGGCGATCCGTGATCTCGCTTATTTCAACATCAAATTGAACGATCTAGAGATCAAGCACCCCTTGATCCCGAAGAGCCCATGCGACAGGCGAACTTCGAGAACACCTTTGTTAAGATATCGCCCAATAGTATCTGAATCCGAGTCTATGGCGGCACATGATAGCGTACCTGACATAAATACCAACCACCCCAAAGTCCCGGACTATCGCTATCTACTAGCCATCGCCCTCATGTTTACCTCATGCCTAAAAAACCGCACTGCCTCGGGCTCTACACAGCGCCGCCCAAAGCACCGCTAGTGTTTGGGTCAGAGGCGAGACAGAGGTACGACATTCTACCCGGCACGTATTGTTTGAATCACCATCACGCATTCTTGGACCGACGCGAAATACGAAGAGGCACGTCGTGTATCGCTAGCTGGAGAGTGCCTTCGAATATTTCCGTAGATTACGTCTCATTTCTCTAGAGTCTGAGTCGCGATAATTTTGGCACAATGTGATCTCGGCTCGGTGGCGCCGAACTTTGCTCGAAAACGAAAATTGTCTTCAGGCTATCGTTTTCGAGATAGCTGTCAGAGCGTTTTGGGTGATTACCCAGCGCATGACATCATAGGAGCGTCAACGGATCGTTGTAATGGGTGTATTGCTCAATACCTCCCGCCCAACATTTACACCCCTCGAAGAGTGGCATTCTGAATGACGGATAGGTCCCATAGAACCGCATAAAGTACATCGTTAACTAGGTATCATATGCACTCATGCCATATCCGAAATTGAAGGCAATTAGACCATTCCTTCCAAAGTTACAGTGGTTCTGCGTACAAGTGCCGTGAAATCATCGAAATTTCCACTCTGAGGCAATCTCGGAGATATGAGGAGACCATGCTCTGCGCATTTCAAGCGCGATTCGAACGGTCCATATTTCGGGGGTTTCTGACTCGAATTGAGCCCGGGGCAGCGGTTCTCCGACCAATGTCCCAAAACAGAAGAAAACATGCCGCGCCCTAAGTTCCGCAAATAGCTGTGACTTAGCACCGTAGCGCGCTAAATTACACCTTTACCTAGCACAGCCATATCCTGTTCATATGGAGGAAAATGCTCAGGAGCCACAAAATCCGATGATCCTATCCCGCTCTAGTTGAAGCTGGCCTTTCCCGCATAAAGTCAAAAAATCATAAATGCACTTTAGCGGAGTGCGTTTGACTGGCAAACCTTTACGTAGCAGCCATGAAAATATCGGCTGATCGGTTAATTGGCAAGATCCCCTCAAAACTTCTCAATCCCTCGACGCACTGATAAAAACAATAAATCTTCTCAACACTGCATCACTTCCAAGCTCTCGTGCTCAGTTTCTTCTGTGTCCCAATGACTCTGGTGTCCTCCTAGTCGAAAAAATGGTCTCATTTTGCTATCTAGTAACAACTTATCTGCGGAGGGCTCATGCCCAACAACCATGTGATTGCGCAACTCGATTATTCGTCCTTTCGGCGCCTCACTCCCGGCAAAACACTTAGGATAGCTGTAAACCCCCTGAAGATATATACTGTCCCCGAGTGTCCAGTTTGTGTTGTGCAACGAGCACCGTGCATGAAATCCATTATCCTCTAAATGATTTAGACAGGGTACCGACGACGAGCCCGGCTCCCAGAAGCAATTACTCTTCCTCTGGTTTCTTGAAATTCAGGCAACATGAATTAGACAAGGGCGAGCAGAAGAAAAAACCAAGGCGTACCCTGGGTTGACATCCAGCATTGCAGGAGGGACCACGTTAAACTGAGATGTCTCGCGGTCGAAGGGCACAGCCCCGGGATCCGGCACCAACGGTTGTACCACCGGGAGGAATCGAACCCCCGACCTCCCCATCTTTCGCCTAAGTTAAGACGGGGTGTTCTACCACTGAACCATAGTGAGCACGACAATAGACTAAAATATGGTGAATATGCACTTGCACGAGATGTACAGGCAACCGCATTTCCAGCGACGCGCACCACACAAAGGCACTATCTACCTATCCGTCCACATGCCAGATACTGCCGTGCCATTTGTAGACATGCCCCCAGGGCCGGAAAAGCTAATAAAGCACTAATCTAATGGAAATCTAATAATTGAAGACGGACCAAGACACCGCGGGCAGAATCATCACGTAGGAAATGTATGATT
Organism: Mycena vulgaris; assembly: GCA_029204335.1. Taxonomy (NCBI): domain Eukaryota; kingdom Fungi; phylum Basidiomycota; class Agaricomycetes; order Agaricales; family Mycenaceae; genus Mycena; species Mycena vulgaris. The sequence continues at coordinate 24,154 of JARGYA010000407.1, read as the reverse complement.
CAACCGCGAGGATGCGATGAGAATATGGATGAGAATGTATCTGAATATATGAGAAACAATGAGCGTCGATTGCGGAATCAAAAAACTTAATCAGGCTCGGGATCAGATTCTGTTCCCCACGGGCAAGGAAGCAGGATCGACGTGTCAGTGGCGGTGCAGTCCAATCAGGCCTAAATAATGAATTCCTCTTTGCGGCTTGCCTCTTACCACCGTCTCGCCCGCATCTCGCCCACCCGATCTCGTACTCGTCCACCATGCCCACCCAACCGGCTGGCGGACGTCATCGCCGCTGTCAAGGCATACTACGCTATCAGCCCCGCCTACTACGTCGTGCCTTTACCTGATTCGACGTGGAAGACGTTCGCTCCCACCCCGGCCGAGGGAAAATTAACCTTAGATTACGATATCCAGCGCCAGCTATACACGACTCTTCATCATCCTTCGTGGCGAGCTGCGAGGGAAGCCAGACGGTTGAAAGTAAGAGCCGGTCTCTAAACAACGAATGAGTATTTACAGAAGTTCAACTCTGCAGACTCTCAAGAACACAGAACTCGGCCATCATCCCTCAAGCTGATTCTATATCTTCGTATTCCAAAACACTTCTCTCGCTGATGCTCTATCCGATGTGTAGCCGCTCACTATCTTCCCGGGGGCGTTCCGTGTTCCGTTCGCGTTGGCCACTAGACGCCGCCGCGACCATCCCTGATAACTTCGTCACAGCCTTCTAAACCCTATTCGACCAACTCTCTCTCCCCATACCCACCAGCTTCCAACTCCGCCCCCGAACCACGCCACGCCAATCCTCATCTACGGCGCCGGCTCGATGGCGGGGCAGTACGCCGTGCAGCTCCTCCACGCTGCGGGCTACACCAACGTCGTCGCCACCACGTCCCCGAAGCACCACGCATTCCTGCGCGCGCTCGGCGCCGCGCGCGTCGTCGACTACGCCAGCCCCACACTCGCGGCGGACATCACCGCCGGCGGGCCGCAGATCGCGCTTGCGCTCGACGCCATCACGGCGGAGGGCACGATCGCCAAGATCGCACAGGTGCTCAGCCCGCAGGGCACCGTCGCATTCCTCCTGTCCATCAAGGAGGGCGACGCCGTCGCGGTCGGTGAGGCAGCGATGCACTCCACCATCCCCGAGGGGCGGAATCCGTTTGCGCCGGAGACCAGGATCGCGTATGTGTAGACGTTCAATTACCGCGAGGTGCGTCGCCTTCATTTGACTTTGTGAAACGGAACAGCGCGTTTACGGGGATTGGTGCAGAAAGAGTACCTGAAGGACAATCTGATGCCCAGGATACTGCCACAGCTGCTGGCGGCGGGGCTCATCCAGCCGAATCGGGTCCGTCTGCTGGACCAGGGGACGTTCAAGGAGCGTGTCGCGACGGGCTTGGATCTGCTTAGGAACAACAAGGTCAGCGGCGAGAAAGTGATCGTCAAGGTGGCTTGAAAGGGCGATGTGGATGTGGAAGAAAGAAAATTGTTATGAGTCTCTTGTGTTGTACTGTCCCCAGTGTCTAGTCTGTCTGTCTTGTAACGAGCGCCGTTTGCATAAAATCCATTATCCTCTAAATGATTTGGAAAGGGTACCAACGACGAACAGGGCTCCCGAGTCCCAGGGACATTTCTCTTCTTCTGGCTTCCTGAAACCCAGCCAAAATATATTAGACACTGTCCCCCACTTCCTCCTTGCATGCCCCATCTACCGTCGCCAACACCTCGCTCTCATCCAGCGCCTTCGCACCGCGCGCCTCTCATTGCGCGCCCTCGCGGTAAAAGCCGACCCCAAACCCGGGCCCGTCCTCGCGTTCGTGAAGGCCACGGGCCGCTTTCCCCGCTACTCGCTGTGACATGGTTGCTTTCTTTTTTTCCTCTTCCATTTCCTTTTCTCATTCACATATTCTTCCTCATCCTCACGCCTGTCTTGACCTCCTGCTTTTGCGTACACTACTTTACACACTCAAAGCGCTCTCCTTGCCATACCGCTTCCTCACGCCCCATCGCCCTCCCTCCTCGCCAGCTAGAATATCTAACTGCAATATGTATAGTGCTATATGGGCCCCGAGGGACCCGCACGCACTCAAATGGAATTTGAATTGAAGACAAGGATGAGAAGAAAAAAGACGGGGGTAAACCCGGGGTGACACACACTATTGCAGGAAGGACCACGAAGTGATATCTCTCGCGGTACGAGGGGCATAGCCCGAGGATCCGGCCCATATTGTTGCGCCACCGGGAGGGATCGAACCCCCGACCTCCCCAGCGTCCTAATAAATCAAGAGGGGGCTGTTCTACCGTTGAACAATGGTGACGTGATGGAATGCTGGAATATTATGGTCAGTATGCACTTGCACGACACGAGATACGGGCAAACACGCTTAGAGCGACGCGTACCAGACCAAGGCACTATCCACACATCCGTCCATGCCCGCCAGCTATTGCCATTTCATTGTAGATGTACATACTGCACGGGCCCCCAGGGCCCCAAGCACCGACCAATATAATGAAAATACTAATAATCGAAGACGGACCAAGATATCGATGGCAGAACCATCAGAGGAACATTATTTGAACGGGAAGGAGAATGTGGACGACGAGAATGTACTGGAAGAATGTATGAGAAATAATGAGCGTCGGTTTGCGTCGGTTGCGGAATCAAAACTTAATCCTCGGGATCAGATTCTGTCCCCATTGGCAAGGAAGGAGGGATCGACGCGTCAGTGGCGGTGCAACCCAATTAGGCAATCACGCCTCTTTGTCTCCAACTCCCATCTGCTCCCAGCTCCCCGCCAGCTCATAGACTCCTCGCTTCGTATTCGTCCCCACCTCGCCCATTCCCGCGCTCGTCCACCATGTCAAACGAACTCTCGGACGCCGTTAACGCCGCCGTGAAGGCGTATATCATCACCCCGGCCTACAAGCCACCCGCCCTTCCGCCGTTGGGAAACTGGACTTGGCAGTCGTTTGCCCCAACCGAGCTCGAGAGTCGGTTGACGGAATCACATGCGGCGAGGCGTCGACTGTTATACGACATGGGCGCCTCGACGCTTGACCGTGTCGTGTTCTTGATCCTTTTGGAAGATCTGGCGAGGCAACCCGCCGGCTACGCCAATGTAAGAGTCGTTCGAACAAAGTATAAAATACCGTTTACACATCTGTGATTCTCCAGACCCTCAAAAATGCTGTCGTGGGCCACAAGGTTCTCAGATTGATTCTCCACAAAGTTCACCCGAATCTCGTGAAGAATGTTGGCCGGGTCGATTCCGGTTTCTACATCTATCTCGGCGCATTATGGGACCAAGAGGGACGTGATGATTCCAAAGTTGCGAAGAGAGTCCGGCCGATGTTTCACCCTCTTCTCGAAGTGGGGGGTAGGGCATATAGGGCGTTGTACGTTCTATTTTCCCCTGACCGAACGAGTTGAAACGAACAAGTTTTAGTGGCGGCAAACGCAATCCCTCGGTGGTGGCCCCGAGAGGCAAGCGTGGTCTCCCTGCCGGTGTGTTATTTATTCTTGACTCAGCGAGATGTCACTTTAACACTGTACGCAGACTTGCAATTCGCTTACAATGCCCGCGAAGTCCACGCGCTCTTGCTCACGAATTCGCCGCCTCAAGTAAGCATGAGCTGACGTCGACGTCCTATTCGAACATGTTGACTCAGCCAATTTCAGGCACGTAATATGTACGAGAGTAGCAGCGAGGAGGAGTCGTTCGAGGATGAATCGGAGATTTCTGTTCAGGTTGATATTCCCTTGTCCGCATATCAGGTACGCTTCGCCCGCATTAGCAGAGAATGCACTGTTTAATCGGCTGCTGCAAAACAGGAGCAGCTTGTATGAACTCGTCTTCTCCGCTCGAGCCGCCAATCATTTACGTCGACTATCCAGATGAAGAGCTCCCCCGAGCGCTTCAGTACTCAGGTCATGGTCACCCCGAATAGTACCGAGGATATCCACGAGGATATCTACGACTGGGAGAAAGAATGGGTGCGATTTCCCTTGTACGCTGGGATCACGTCTTAACTGACCGTCGCCCCGCAAAAAAAAGATCCAGAGCGGCATCCTCCCGGAGTCTTCACCCGGGCTCCCTCCCCCGCCTCAAGTGCTCCGGGCGGGTGGCCGGAGTAGTATGGGATTCGCTCCAACCCTCGAGGTGCGCACCAAATCGTCGAGAGGATTCCGATAATATTCTGACGAGACGGTATAGATGTCGCTCGACGCCATCCCGGCGGGGGCCCTGGTCTGCATCTACGTATTCTGACGCTGTTCACTTGCTGATGCTCTATCGATGTGTAGCCGCTCACTATCTCCCCGGGGGCGTTCCGTGCTCCGTTCGCGTTGGCGGAGGACGGGATACTGCGCGAGGTACGGCTCCTCTTGTCTCATTGGTTTATACGATTGAACGGGATTTAACAGCTGGAGTCGTCACCTCCTCGCCGCTCGGGTGATGCGTGCGGCGGCGGCGCATTGGCCCCTGCGTTCATGGTGCGTCGATTCTTTTCGCACTCCAATCATGCATATACTGACACGAATGGGTAGTACCATTCTAAGCTTATGCTCGGGGACACGTCTCAGCGCACCCAGTTCGTGCACGTACGTTGATTTCCTACTTCTCTCTGACTCAGACCTAGCGACTGAATGGTTTTCAGCCCGGTGAAGCCGGCGACCTTCAAGCACGTCGTCCTTTCAGCCCCCGCAACGGCCAAAATCCTCCGGTCGGGAATAAGGAGGGTCGCCCCGTCCTGCGCAAAACGCGTAGCTTCGACATATAACCAGCTTGTAGCCTTGACTTCACTTTGAAATTCTTAGATATCAGATAAATCGGATGGACACTGTTACTGTATTGTACAAATGGAATGTAATTAATTAGATGTATTTTCTCGGCGCGATGTGAAGCCTTCATCTAGTCGTCTCTCAAATTTCGCAGATTAGCTAATAACAACAGATTTCTTTGCGGATGACAAGAGGATGATCAGTAGATCAGACGTGCGCTGCACATTTATGATTTCTGCAAAACATTATCGGACGACGAGAGGATGGTCTGTGGATCAAAAATCCTCTGGGAATCTATGAATAGGATCAATAGCAGACTTGTTGCGGACGGCGAGAGGATGATCGGCGGCTTGGATCTGCTTAGGAACAACTTGGGAACAACAAGGTCAGCGGCGAGAAAGTGATCGTCAAGGTGGCTTGAAAGGACGATGTGGATGTGGAAGATAAATTGTTATGAGTCTCTTGTGTGTTGTGTCACCCGAGTGTCCAGTCTGTCTGCTGTGTGGGAGTCTTGTTCATCGTCGATACTCTTTTCGCCATTATTTAGAGGACGGACTATCTTATGCAAACGGTGCTCGTTAGAAACCATTTCTCCTACTCTGGTGTCCTGTAATGCAGTCGAAATGAATTAGAGAAGGATGAGAAGAAGAAAAAAGACCGAGGTAAACCCGGGGTGACACACACTATTGCAGGAGGGACCACGAAGTGATATGTCTCGCGGCTCGAGGGGCACAGCCCGAGGATCCGGCTCCATATTGCTGCGCCACCGGGAGGAATCGAACCCCCGACCTCCCCATCGTCCCAATAAATCAGGAGGGGGCTGTTCTACCGTTGAACAATGGTGACGTGATGGAGGGCTGGAATATGGTCAATATCCACTTGCACGACACGAGATATACAGCCAACCGCGCTTAGAGCGACGCGTACCACACCAAGGCACTATCCACACATCCTTCCACGCTCGCCAGCTATTGGGATTTCATTGTAGATGTACTGCACAGGCCCCCAGGGCCCGAAGCACCAAGCAATATAATGAAAATAATATCAATCGAAGACGGACCAAGATATCGATGGCAGAATCATCACAGAGGAAAATTATTTGAACGGGAAGGAGAATGTGGACGACGAGAATATACTGGCAGAATGCATGAGAAATAATGATCGTCGGTTGCGGAATCAAAACTTAGTCCTCGGGATCAGATTCTGTCCCCATTGGCAAGGAAGGAGGAATCGACGCGTCAGTGGCGGTGTAACCCAGTTAGGCAATCACGCCTCTTTGTCTCCAACTTGCAAAACATTAGCGGACGACGAGAATGGTCTGTGGATCAAACATCCCCGGGGAATCTATCAATAGCGTAAGTAGCGGACTTGGTGCGGATGGCGAGAGGATGTTCGGCGAGCTGCACATTCAAGTATTTGAAAGCTTGACCGAGGCGCTCGCCCTGAAGCCGTGACCTCGTGGTTTAAAAGGCGGACTCATGGCGGACCATGAAAGGATGGTCGACAAATCAAACGAATCTATGAATTTTGAAGAGGACCAGAAGCAGACTTGCTACGGGCCATCCTCAACCTCGTCCTTTTTGTTCTGCCACCCCTCCTGGAGAGCTTGAAGGCCAAGCTGAAGAAGCACCGTATTTTCTTGGCTCAAAATATGGGCACCAGTTTCTTTCGCTCTATCAAGGTCATTTTGTATTTCTTGCGCGCGGCCGGACGCATAGAATACATCACCGATGAGGCGATGTAGTTGAAACCAGAGTTGAGATGGGAGAGAGGTCCTGTTGCCGTTGTAGACATCTCGGCAAAGAGAAATAGCTCCGAGCTTTTCAAGGTCATCCAAGCGTCGGTTTTGATACCTGGGGACTAGGGTTCGATGGCAATGACGAGGATACCCTGTAGACGATGTTCGAAAATGTAGTTGCCACTAGAAGGTCTAAACAAAGGAGAGGAAAAGGGGGCGGATATACATACGTACCTGTTCATCAAAGTAAATGCGGAAATTCGTAAAGTCACTATGGACGGCATGCATCAAGACCGTCATGTTCTCAGCGGTTTCTGGGGCCGGAAGATGGAATCCAACCAGTCGCCGGAGCACGGCATGGAACTTGCAGGATCATCAACAACATTCGCTGGAATATAATATTGGATCACAAACCACTTGCCCCGGATTCCAGGGTATGGCGTGAACAACCTCCAATTCATCCATTTCATATCTATTCGTTTGCTGGAATGCTGCTTGTTGATATGGCAAGGCCCGCGCCTGGGCAGTGAACGGCGCCGTGAAGCTGGTGTGCATGTAGCCGGTGAGGCGGCAAACATAAGCATCCCGCACTTGCACCTGGGAGTTTATTAGCTCATAGCTCTGAAGGACGCGAATTAAGAAACACACCGCGGCTTTCAGCGTTGTATTGCGTGAGGGGGCGGCGTTGTTGGGTGGAAGTGGAACCAGGGGTGTCGGGGTCGAGATTTTGGTAACTGAATGCGCTTAGGATTATTTTAAGTAAGGAAGGTGTGAAAACCAATTTCTGATATACACACCAGTAACTAGGAACGAGTTAAGTTCCAAATAGACGCGAAACAGGTTGTCGTAATTCGCAATAAAAGTCGCAACTATAAAGTCGTATGCGACTTGAATTGAATTATAGCCAGGAATTATGGGCGCCAGAAACGCGGGACTGTAGTCTGCAAAGGCATGAAGAAGCCTGCGGTAGATTGGCGCAGCAGTGGAAATCGGCACTGCGTTGTTCTGTGCGAGGCCTGGGACAGGAGGGATCATTGAGATAGTCGACGACGACGCAAAGTCGAACTTGTCTATAAGATTGTGTACTACCAAGCGAAGAGCGGAGAGAGATGAGGCTGACGCTACAGGGTGGAGAGCTATGGTAGTGGACGGATAGGGGCGCCAACCATTGGCCACACGTGACGAGGCACTGCATGATGTCATTGTCAGTGCACTCAGCCATCCGATTCCCCGAGGGGCGGAATCCGTTCGTGCCGGGACAGGATCGCGTATGTGCGGACGCTCAATTACTGAGAGGCGCGTCGCATTCGTGAGACGGAACAGCGCGGTTACGGGTATTGTTGCAGAACGAATACCTGAAGGTCAATCTGAAGCCCAAGATACTGCCACAACTGCTGGCCGCGGGGCGCATCCAGCCGAATCGGGTCCGTCTGCTGGACCAGGGGATGTCAAGGAGCATGTCGCGGCGGGCTTGGATCTGCTTAGGAACAACAAGATCAGCGGCGAGAAAGTGATCGTCAAGGTGGCTTGAAAGGACGATGTGGATGTGGAAGAAAACAAATTGTTATGAGTCTCTTGTGCGTTGTACTGTCACCCGAGTGTCTAGTGTCTGCTGTGTAACGAGCGCCGCTTGCATACAATACTCTGTCCTCTAAAGGATGGCGAAAAGAGTACCGACGATGAACAAGGCTCCCAAGGACCATTTCTCTTGCTCTGATTTCCTGAAACCCAGCCAAAATGCATTAGACAAGGATGAGAAGAACAAAGACCGAGGTAAACCCGGGGTGACACATTATTGCAGGAGGGACCACGAAGTGATATGTCTCGCGGTACGAGGGGCACAGCCCGAGGATCCGGCCCATATTATTGCGCCACCGGGAGGAATCGAGCCCCCGACCTCCCCATCGTCCTAATAAACCAGGAGGCAGCTGTTCTTCCGTTGGACAATGGTGACGTGATGGAAGGCTGGAATATGGTGCATATACACTTGCACGACATGAGATATACAGGCAACCGCGCCTAGAGCGACGCGTACCACATCAAGGCACTATTCACACATCCGTCCGCGCCCGCCAGATACTACCATTTCATTTGTAGACGTGCTAACATCACGAATATAAAGGAAACAATAATACCTTTCTGCTGACATATGTAGACCCCAGATGTTCCGCAGAGGGCTAAGGAAGCAAATTCTAAACCCGAAAGATAGCCTTGAAGCAATGGAGGATCAGGTCACAAGTGAACCGGGCGAACGTCGCGCGCGCATTCGGGCGCGTCCTGGCGCGTCTCATCAGCCTTCGCATCAATATTGATTAATTGATTCCCCGTGGGGGTATGAGGCCGACGTGACGCGTCCGTGGCGGTGCAGATGACTTTTTTTCTTCTTTTTACACATCTTCGCGTTGGAACCACGAAACCATGAGCCAACATTAATGAAGCTCAAAGCGGAATCAAACTCGGCATCGGATACTAAATCAGATCCTGGGGAGATCAGAGGGAGACGGTGCCGGAAGGCCGAGAGATACCACAGCTAGATATATAGGAAAAAGTGCAAGCTTTTTTCACGACCGTCAAGTGTGGATTCTATCGCAGGATCATGTCAGCCCACGCCTAAGGGGTGGCGGAAATATGACGAACAGTGGCTGGTGCCAAATCAGCGATCTTGAGCGACCCCGCCACCACCTCAATCGGCTTGACTTGAAGACAAGTGAGATGGATATGAGCAAACGCGGCTGGTAAGGATGCGGGCAATACGGGGCGCTTCCGGCCACCGCGCGGGCTCAGCACGGTCCAGCGGGAACGTACAATGAGCATCTGATCTGCGGCGCGTCAGCAAAATAGGAGGATTGGAAGATGTGGGTATGATACGCACCGGGGAGCACGACGAGCAGCTGGCGACCTTGGCGTGACACATGAGAAGGAGAGCAAGCATCTTCACTAGGTCCCTCTTCATATTAGCGGGTTGGAGATGTATGTATCCGCTTACCGAGGGACCATCCGAATTGCTTCGCGCAGCAGTACATGGGCAAACAGATCCCCGTTGCGCTCTTGGACTCTGCCGGGTGCGTCTGTGGCGACGTTTGAGGAGCGCATCACGACGGGCTGGGAATTGTTTCGGAAGGAACAGCAAGGTCAGCGTGGAAAGTAATCGTGAAGGTGCCTTGAAGGACGACGCCAAAGTCTTCGAGCACAGAGGGAGTGATTACACTCTTATGCTGTCGCCAACGTATTCGGGCTCTGGAAGAGTGTGATAACATCGTCTGGCGAGGGCTGGAATTCGGCTTTAAGTACAATAAGTTAATCTGCTAGGACCGGTGTATGAGCGATGTGCGTGCATCCGTCTCCATTCAAGTAGCCCGGGCTGCTCTGGCGCCTAGCTATCCGCCACGGTCTCCAAGGTCCTGCTCCACGCTGCGACTTTCGGATGTGCCTGGACCTGCAAGGGATTAGCTTCGACACTCAGCGAGGAGGCCCGCGCGTACTTTGCTCGGATCGAAATTGAGGACCTGCAGGCCCTCGAGGGAGGTCGCACGGGACAGGGCGACGTATGCCTGGCCTGCGACAAGGATGGGTCAAAAGATGGTCGGATTAGCGGCGCCGCGAGACGCACCTTTTTCGAAGACCTTGCCCAAGTCGACTTTGACACGGTCCAGAGTCTGCCCCTGCGACTTGTGGATGCTCATGGCCCAGGCCAGGATCAAAGGGAGCTGCGCGCGGGACAAATATGTTAGAAAGGCTGAAGTCTGCGTATAGTAGAGACGCACCTGGCTCCGACTTGCTGGGATGTCGCCGTTCGGAAGCTCGACCTTGAAGCTCTCGGGGATGACCAGAAGCGTCCGCCTGCCACCGTTCGGTAGCGCAAACTCTACGACGGGATACTGGACTCCGGGGGTGGCGGTGGTGGTTTTCTTGCCAGAACCAAGGGTGACGCCGAGGATCTCAGCCGGGCCGCCGTCGCCTCCAACATCGCGCTCGGTGCCGTATGTAAGTTGGTCGACAAACCGGACGACGCGCCCCATGCTCCCGTTGACAAGGGTGTCGTCAATGTTCTTGATCAGCATCACCTGCATTCCCGTTAAGGACCCAAAACGACGAAGAGAGAAACCAGAAACTGACCTGCGCATCCTGGCGTAAATGAAGAGTTTGGACGGCCATGAAGTTCGCGAGCATCTTTTCCCGCTGCGCCACATCCTGAACAGTACCACCATCTGCAGCTCTAAAAATCTTGACTTCTGTCGTGAGACGGTTCATGCGGCCAGAGTTGGAGCGATCGACGTCCTCTCGACGGGGGAACCTGGGAGGCACAAGCATGAGCCAGGTTGTACCAGAAAGGAGTAGCAGGAGCTTACAGCTCCGTCGGACCGAGGCCGTCGTCGTAGTTAATTGACCGGGACAAAGAGCGAAATTTGTCGATGGACTTCTGGGTCAGCCGGCCGAACCGCATCTCGTTCAGCATGTCCACAAATTCTGCGCGAAGCATGAGCGGAGGACATCCTGGCTGGTGGTTTACGCACCCTGATCATGTTGTCGGAAGACTTTGGTAAGGTTGAACGTCCTTGAGATGGTTTCGGCCCATAAAGTGGCCTCAAAGGCAAACTTGACGGAGGCCGAGCCCTTCGTCACGGGAGGAAGCTGGAAGAAATCGCCGGTGACAATGAGCTACAGAGTGAGGAGGAAAATCAGCGTAGGATCGATGCGGCAAAAGGCGCCACAAACTTGGATCCCACCGAACGGCTTCGTGTTTTTCTTCATCAGACTGCCGATCTGTGCTAGCTTATCGAAAAGGTCGCCATCGAGCATAGATACTGTAGAACAGTCAGGATGTAATGCATACTAATGGTATGTCCCTGACCTTCATCGATGATAAGGACCTTCGTTCTCAGCCATCTAGTACTCGATTTCTTGTTCTTGCGGATCTTATTGGTCAGAGTCCCAGTATCTTCGATTCCGAGTCCAATGCCGGCGAACGAGTGGATTGTAATGCCCCCGATATTACAAGCGGCAATACCTGCCTGCGTCTTAGAGGAAGCAGATGGGGGGCCAGAGGAACGCTCACCAGTAGAGGCGGTGATCGCGACAGCGTCGGCGGACTTGTGCTGCTTCTTCAAGCTCTTGATGATTTCGCGGAGAAGGACGGATTTGCCCGTGCCTGCGACCCATTTGATCAGTACTACAACACATGGATATATGCGCGTGTACTCACCCGCACTACCGGTGTAAAACAAGCTGTGGCCATCCTCAACCAGCTTCAGGATCTCCTTCTGCTCCTGGCTCAAAAACATCTTGCCCACTTTTTTACTCGGTGGCGGGGCGGTGTACGTGGACTTGGTGTTTGCGGTGCGGGAGCCAGAGGTAAAGTGGGTGGCATGGGTCATGGGATCGTCATCTCTGTATCCAGGAGGCAGCTGTCTGGCCTTCTTCACTGGGGGGAGCGAACCGGACGCGTCGGGATATTCCGTGTCGCTGGCTCGTTTCGGTTTTGCGAATGGCTGCACGACGGCGGGGGTAGATCTCTGGTTGAGCGCATTCTGGATGTCTCTAAGCCGCTTTTGCTTGCCGGTCAACTCTGTCGACGACGAGGACGGTTGCTGGGACGTGGTGGCTGGTTTGGGAGGAGTGGGTAGCCACTCGATTTCCTGGGAGGAGTTTAAAGAGCCGGCAGACCAGTCTCGTTTAATGGACCCGAGGCCAGACTGGGATTTGGAGGTGGACATTCTCCGCGACTTTGTTGTGGTTTGCGGGAGGAGGGTAACGTCACTATCACAGTCGGTCACATTCGCGTCTGTCAACAAGACCACGTGCACGCGTTTGATGAAAACGCGTCGCAAGGCCGCCGCGTTTGAGCCTCACGCTTGCCTCACGCTGTCACTTTGCTGTCACTACTCTTTTGCCACCCGCGGTCATGGCCTTCATCTGTGAAAGCTGCGGCCATCGCGACTATCGCAGTTCGTTTTCCTTCTCCCAGCAGGGAGTTTTCACAGACTCCGGTGGAAGCGACTCTTCTTCCCCCGGGCAGCTGCGCGCAAACTTGGATCAAGTCAGAACGACGATCATACGACAGAAGGCATACCTCGACGAGCTCGAGAAAACACGGGGAAGACTAGAGAGCGAGCTGGCCCAGATCGTATATCCCGTTCTCACCCTCCCGCCAGAAATTGTCTCCCGCATTTTCGTCGAGTGCCTCCCAGGCCACCGGCGTGTGCGGCCTTCTCCGGATGCGCCTCCGCTCTCCCTGGCGCAGATTTGCCGTCATTGGCGGGAGATTGCCCTCTCATCATCCGAGCTTTGGGCCTCTGTGGATATGGATGGCTTCCTCCCCGATTTCGACATGGGTGCCCTTTTTTCCGATGCGGGCATCGATGGCTTCCTTTCCGATGTTCAACCGGAAAGCGCGACATGTGACGTCACACTTTCTGGTGCCCCTTTCACGGAGTTGTTGCAGACGTGGTTTGCTCGGGCGAAAGGGCGACCGCTCTCTGTGACAATACGCTCACCAGACCATGAGGTCCCTACTCCTATAATCTCGTTGATTTCGTCGGTCTACGAAAGGCTTCATTCCCTCGAGCTCCATCTTTCCCATAAAGACTTTCTGCTTCTTGGGCAGAATCCCATCACCTTCCCCCGTCTCCGGCGTCTCGCCGTATTTCACCGTCACGGTCCCTCGGATTATGATCCCCTCCGCATCTTCCAAAACGCTCCGGCCTTGTCTGAACTCAGACTCGAAACTCACTCGGGCTTGATTTCCGACCTCTACCCAATGTTGACCAACATTGATCTTGGATCCGTTACTTTCAACACCGTTTTGAATGTGTTGCATCAGTATCCCAAACTTTTGCAACTTAGGGCGCGTATCACTGATGGTCCGCTCCCATGGAATGTTGCAACTTCTACCGCCCGCCACCTCGAAAGCCTGATTTTACACAATTCCGGCCTTCACTCTTTCACCCTTCCGGGCCTGCGTCAGCTGGAGCTGCATAATGACAGATTCTCGACTCTTCTCCCTTTCCTTGCGCGCTCTTCATGCGCCCTCGAACACCTCCAGCTTCCGTTCCCCGGCGATGAGACAGAACTCATTGACTGTTTTCGAGCTGTACCATCGCTCAAATCATTAAGTATTGGTGTTCCCTGCGATCGCGATCTCGCCTCGTTCGCTCAAGTGCTTGACACGGACCCCTCGCTTCTCCCGCGGCTCCGCACGTTGATCATATCTGCCGCTTATAACCAGTTCGATTACCTTGCCTTCATCCGCCTTCTGCAGGCACGACATGACCACTCTGGACATCTCGCTCGACTGGTGTCCGCACAGCTTAATTTATATGGAGAGGACGATGACGGGATTTACAAGACTGACTGGCTCCCGAGCTCAGTAATTTTTGAGTTCGATAAGCTTATTGCGCAAGGAATGACGCTCCGGGCCACTTACAACGATGATGAACGAGTATGGCCCGATGGAAGCATGGGCAAGTCCGATCCTCCTTGTTCGAAGTCGAAGCCAGCTAACTCTCCCCGTTCAGACCCCTGCGAGACCTTCCCCTAGTTGAATTTGTTTGTGTAGATACAAGTGATGTCCCCTCTTCATTGTGCTGAATGGCTGAGTGTAAATAATTATTCGGTTTGTCGATTCAAAATCGTTGGCGAATAGGTGTCATTGATCAATTTGACGGTCTGCACTCCCCCTCCCCCTTGTAGTAGTTTGGCCATGTCGGGCCCAAGTCTTGATCAAAACCCTCGGAACCGGAATCGGAGGCTTCTTCGGGTTCTGTAACACCCCCACAGTCGAATGAAATTCTTACATATCTCTCCCAAATCTTCACCAAATCCTTAGGTCTCAACGCCGTGAGTATAGAGCACAGCAGAACATTTTATTGATGGTAAATACAGAAACGAAGCGCGTTTGATGAACGCGTCGCAAGGCTGCCGCGTTTGGGCCGTGTCGTGGCAGCGAGCTCAATCTTGTCGTCAAAGGTCCGCATCGGACGGAGTCGCGGAGGTCATCAGCGCGCGCTTGTGCCGGCTGCCGCAAACAAAGCCGAGATGACTCCGCAGGGCACTTTCACGCAACGACGAATGACGAAAATCTTGCCAAAAGCCTACATACGCACTTCGACGATGGCATACTGAGGACCCATATATCTAAAGCCGGGGATAACCCCGATCCGTGTCTAGCAACATGCCGTGACGCGCGTACACTGGCCGATCAAGACGACGGCGGGCTCCGCCATAAAAGCAGCGCGATGGATCTTCCCTCGGTCGTTCAACACTCGGAGGCTCTCTTCCAAACCGAAAACTTGCGACCACACAGGATAATCGACTTGAACTCTCAAGGATGACTTTAATACCTCTCGTCGCGTTGGATATGGCAAGACCGTCCACAGCCCGCCGAGGACTGCTTCTGACCTCGGTATCCTCTAGTCACTCTCGGAAACTCGGGGCTGAAGGTATCCAAAATCATCCTCGGCTGCATGTCGTACGGCTCGCCTGAATGGCAGCCCTGGGTCCTTGGCGAGGAAGAGTGCATCAAGCACATCAAGTTCGCGTGCGTCCATTAAATCCCGAATTAATCTCTGTTAACGTCGGCAGACGCAGGTATGAAGCTGGAATTCAAACGTTCGACACTGCAAACGTGAAATCATCTTCTATACCGAAGTCCACATCTTGCTGAAACACTTTCAGGTGTACTCGAATGGCCTGGGTGAAGTCGTCCTTGGGAACGCCATCAACAAATTGAATCTCCCCCGCGAGGAGATCGTAGTGATGACCAAGGCAACTATCTTCTTTTTCTCATAATTCTCGTTTTCAAAGGCTCCACAGATCCGAGGTGCAGTGGGGAAGACCACAAATGTTTCAGCTTGGGATTTGTACCTCGCCGGACCCGACAATGTGGGCTACGTGAATCAGCATGGCTTGTCCCGGAAGCATATATTTGCGGCGGTGAAGGACAGTTTAAAGCGCCTTCAGCTGGATTATATCGATGTGCTGCAGTGTTGGCTGCCTCTCTCTTTTCTTGTTACAACACTCATCTTGCCCAGGCCACCGCTTCGACGAAGATACCCCCATATCTGAAACGGTGCATATTTTCTCTCGTTGGGTTCCAGAAGGCTGAATTTGCCTACAGATGGAGGCGTTGCATGACGTCGTAAAGGCTGGATATGTCCGCTACATTGGCATGAGCACTTGCTTCGCCTGGCAGTGTGAGTTATGCTTCACCTCCAAAATCCGGTCCGCCTCAAACGAATTAACATCTTCGCAGTCCACGTCATGCAAAGTGCGCCTACGCTTTAATTTCAACCTTCCACACTGACCAGCGCCAGACTACGCCATCACACACAACCTCACCCCCTTCATTTCGATGACAAACCAATACAGCCTTGTCTACCGCGAGGAGGAGCGCGAAATGATGCCTACGCTCAAGGTGCGTTCCTCCGCCCGCTTTGCTCACACATCTCACATCCCTGCACAGCACTTCGACGTCGGTTCGATCCCGTGGTCCCCTCTCGCCCGCGGCGCGCTCACCCGCCTCCACAACCCCAATTCCGCGAAAGCGAAGACGGCACGCCAGGAGGGCGACGAGATGTCCCCTGAAACCTACCTCGCGCTCGGTACCGGGAACGCAGCCATCGTTGAGCGGTATGTGCCATTTCACAACCAACGCTTCCCTTGAAAATATTGACACCTATTCTTTAGCGTAGCGGAGATCGCTGAAAAGCACAAGGCAACGATGGCACAGGTGGCCCTTGCGTGGGTCATGTCGAAGCCCGGTTCGTTGCTTTTTTTTCCGGCCGGACCCAAGTTTCATTCGAGTCTGCGCCAACTAGGAATTACTGCCCCAGTTATCGGCACTACTTCTCTCGAGAAGTTCGAGGATCTGCTGGGTGGGTTGGTATAGTCGGGTCTTTTGAAACTTTGTTCATTTGCTCCGACGATACTAGGTGCACTCGACGTCAAACTTACCGAGGCGGACATTAAATATTTGGAGGAACCGTACAAACCTATGGCTCTTCTGGGGTAAACAAATGCAACTCGCATCTTTATCGCCCCTCGTTTGTCCTGATACATTTGATTGGCGCATAGCTAGTTAATCACCTCCTCCACGAATTGAACTTTTAAATCCACTCGACGGTAAGTTCAACTCGGTCGCAATGGCTCAAAACTCGGCCAAAATCGGAACGGGCGATCCCCGGGAATTTGAACACCATTTTCGAACTGATCTAAGAACTTGACTGGCTACACGCTCGATGCATGCCTTTACAGAAGGGGTGAATTGAAGGATTCAAATAATCTGTCGCTCGCGGACAGTTGTTCAGTTCGAAAATTCTTGAGGCGCAGAGCGGGGAATGAGGTTCAAGAGAAGAAAATATAACAGTAAAATGGGGAGATACAAGGTGAACAACCCAGAAAAAAAGCCGGGCCTTATGTTGAGAGACTTCTGCCGCATACAAATTTTGGGCGGCCACTCCAAAATTTCCACCACACGAATTGAGACGGCCCACAAGTACCGAGGTTGAGTTCGGCCGGGTAATCTCGTCTGGCTCGGCATCCCGGCAAAGCAAACAAAATGCAACCATTTGTTTTGGTTCCGCTTTGGACGCCACGAATTCGAATGGAAAAAACCATCGGCTGTATAAGATCTGTTAGATCTGTGCATCAAACTCCTCCGCGAATCGCCGGCTCCTGATTTGCAAGCCTAATTTATAATCGCGTCCTTGTTTCTCGCTCAGAGACTCCGGCCCATTACAAACAGTGAAGCTTCATCTATTAAAGGAGCCGCAGTGTTTTTTAACTAATTACTTGCTGGTTCTCCGTCGACTTCATATCTTCTTCCGGTAAATCCAGATTCAGATCTCTACCAATGAACTGTTTCGATTCCGAAATCCAAGCTGCAGCACTGCTCACCCACGACGGTTTTTCCCCCTCGGGCGATACTCAGCCCCTGGCCATTATCGACTTCGCGATTCTTGATACTTTTGTGCATCAACGATGTTTCTCTCCGACTTCACTAATTCTGCGTCAATAGTCTCGCCGCTCTCAAGAAATACCGTCCGGGACCGGTTACTGGCACCGTCGACTGGATGGAATTTTCGCGGGCCTACATACAAAATGGTAATACCGGTTTGATTCCTTCTCCAGCCTTCGCACAAATCTGACAGATGTTAGCAGAATGCGCTGCGGTTCACCTCCTTGCTAGCGAACCTCTGCTAAATTTGTCTTTTTTGTAGCCCCAGTGAGAACTCTGTGCGAGGACCATGGCTTGTGAGCTCCATCTATCTATTTTTTACTCCGCCGAGATCGGAGGAGGAGGAGGAGGAGGAGGATGTATACCGCGGTGGTCCCAATAAGGAACGTACGGGCACTGTACCTACATACATCAGCCTAATGTATGCTACAGTCGCCGAGCCCTCGAACGATACAATAGAGATCCTAAGAGTAGAAGTCCTAAGAAATCCGAGAGACAGCGCGATAGGTGGGACTGGCACCTACAATTTCGGCAATGCAAGTGCATTTCTTTCTGATAGATCGACAAGCTGAGGGCCCGAAAGTATAGATCAAGACAGACCATATGGTCGTCAAGATGTTCGACCCGTTTATAGAATGGTCAGCACCGGAAATTAAGCTATATGCACCACTATCTCTGGATCCAGCAACGTGCGATCAAAATAATCTGTAAGGGGTCGTACATAGCCTCGGTGGCTTGGTTGAACACAGCCACGCGTTCTGTATCGCAGAACGAAGCAGCAACTATGAATCCGGTGGAATAGGTGCCTAGGGAGGGAGGCGTGGATGGTGAGGAGAGTGCCTGAGTCGTCACATGGTCCGGCCAAGCGGGCGAGAGACCGCGTGGTGGCGGGCTGGTCAGCTGTGGCTGGAGGGCAAGACAAGGGACATTGACACGGGCATTGTGTCATGCAGCCTCCACAGCCGCACGCTGTCATTGTGTGGTGTACAGAGTAGACGTCGAGTGGACAGGGAGAATGCAAGGGAGGAACGACATGAGATTAGACAGGTAAGACTTACTTAGCTCACGTCAAAAGACACTTGGATACGGAGGCGGTCAACGCCGCAGAAGGTATAGATGCGCCAGAGAAGAGCGGCTCAGGAGCGCTTGCATGGATGTGGGAGCGATGGAAAAAGTGGAAAGATCGTCTGAGGACAGAGTGCGGCAGAGCGAGGTCGTAGTTTGATGACAAGACGGACGGCCGGCGCCGTAGGGATGTCAGACGAAAAGGCCGACGGGAAGAGCGGGCAGAAATTTGAGAATCCCGTGATACTGGGCACACAGGTGGCCGGAGGTGGCGCATTGACGGGCCGAGACGCCCGAGATACCTTCTGCAGCTCCATGCACTCCGTTCAATTATGATCGATTGTCAGTCTTGCGTTCAACAAGCCTGTATGTCTACGAGGTTAGTCTTCTCCCATCAGATGCCCATTCTTTCGCCGTCCATTGATCGATATATCACTAATCTGTCGTCCAACGACATTCAAAGTTCGGAGGAATCTGAGCTCTTGCGCCACAGCCTTGTCCCAGAAGTGACTCCTATCCTCCTATTCCGCCTAGAAAGTTGGAAAGGTCGACCACGTATCTGTATTCTCATCAACGAACCGAGTCGAGATTTCTATCCAGGTTCACATCTCCAACAATCGACGCGGGACCCCGAGCTTCTATCTGTGCTTCTCCCACTTTTTTGAACGTATGTCGATGTCAGTGATCCACCTTGTGGGCAAGATTCCGGGCCGATAAAGACTCACAGAGCACCTGTTTGGTGCTCACAATCTCTGGACTTGTTTGATATGTGGAATGTCACTGCACAGACGACGTCGAGTGAAGGTAAGTAAAATTTGGTCGTCATGAACGGCGGGCTGACGAGGCAGTGCGTCGTCCGCGAGCGCATGCTCATGTGTCCGACGCCAGTCCCACGCTAATTAACGTTGGTCAGATGCCGTTCTGGTCTATCATTAACTCATTCAGGAAGTTCGAGATAGAGGTCTGACATTAGAAAGGACACCTGTGTTCCGCCACACTTTCCTTTTGCAGTCACGCACACATCCGCAAAATTAGAAAGTGCCCCTACTCTCGTCCCTCTGTCAGTCCGGTCGGTTTACCCTCGGACAAAAGAAAATGGAGAAATAATCTTTAGACGACCTTGAGTAGGCCCGAAAAGGTTTTTTTAGGAGCTCGCGAGAGACCAGCATAATTCGCGCTCGCAGTCGGTTATGACTGTAGACGCTCACGCTCGCGGTCCTAGATCGCTTGTAAATGCGCCGCAAACTGCCACATCACGAACTATCAAAATCTGACTCGAATGCTCTTCTACAGCTGGACGGATGTATAAAGTCCTGGACATACCCCGTATTAAAGGGAGAGGTCCGTCCTCCTCCTTCGTGGCAAACAACACTATAATCCACACAACGCTTGTTAACATGTCTTCCCCAGCCCTCCTGTCTGCCGCAGCCCTCCCCAACATCCGCGAAACATTTGGGGCAATTTATATAGGAGGCATGTCTCATCGTCCCTCTGAGCCCGAGCCCATCTCACTCATCATGAATTCAGTGATCTTTGCCGCCTTGTGAAGGCCTTCAACCCCGAAACTGCTCTCCGCGCTGACGTACCCTTGAAGTTTCCAGGGACTGCTTACTGTACAGGCGTATATCTATTACGAACACTTTCCTCGCGATTCCTGGGTCCTGAAGACACTTGTGAGTTGTGCAATCTGGAACTGATGACACACGTTGCCAATTGGATTATTCAGGTCGCCGTAGTCTGGTGGGTGGCTATGAATTAAAGGAAAATCATCTCGTCTTATCATCCTAGGCTGACCGATCTTGCGCATCTCGGCGTCGTCGGAACTATCCCCTGGCACACCCTCGTTGTTAACTGGGGGAATGTCCCCGTGTTATCGTCTCTGAACAGAGAGCGGTCCATTCATGTGATCTTGGTCGGCATACCGAGTATCCTTTGCCAAGCATTCTTTCTTCATCGGTTTTTATGTCACTCCGTTCTGGATCCGCCATTGATTGTGAGCATTCCCAGGTTATGGAAAATGAGCCAGAAGAAATGGACTCTCGTCGTCCCCTTGACTCTAGCGTCTCTCGCGGTCTTTGGACTAGATTTCTTCCTTGCAATCCAAAATACAATAAACCCAGATCCCACCAGCTTTATCCACGACAAGAATGAGGCCATTTCCATGTTCACGATTGGCGCAGGAAGTCCGTGTGCACATGTCACTTGAATTTTACCTTCTTATAACCCTACATTCCACAGCCGACTTCTGCATCGCTCTCGCGATGGTCTGGTATCTCCAGCACGGAAAAACCGGTTTTGATAAGTGTGTTTACGCGACTCATTACATGGCCCACAGCTGATAAATATATCTTCCCAGATCCAATTTCATTCTCACTCGTCTGATTCAGTACACCGTCGCCACGGGGCTCGCCTCAAGGTACATACAGTATAACTTGTTGCATCTCTGGAAGGTGTTTTCTGAGCTTGTCCAGTCTCCTGGCCGTGGCATGCGTGATAGCCGTAGGTTTTCATGCACCGAGTCCTGGGCCGGAACACTGACCAGATCACAGGACTTTCTCAAGCCCAAATCATATATCTTCATAGTGTGTGGTCCTCTAAAATTCAAGGGGACACTCTCCTTCAATGACGACATAGGCTATGCACTTTTCTCTAGGCCGCATGTATACCAATGCACTGTTGGCCACGTATGTATATTTGACTTCACACCACAGCCCTCAAAGCCTGATTCATTCCAGGCTCAACTCCCGCCGAAACTTGCGCAATACCTTCAGCAATGCGGAGGTGGGTGACTGGTCGGCCACACCAGGACTTCCCAGCGGTGGAGCCGTCTTTTCCATGCCCACCGTGACTCAGGTAATGGTTCAAATACAGCACTCGTTGAGGATCTCGCGGCTGATGGATTTCCAAGTCTACCAGCGTGACTGCAAACGAGGAGTTCAGGCTGGCCAAGGATTCGTTTAAACTCAGCAAGGACACGGAATCTCAGCCCCAGTGGTGAATATTGTGGATCCCGACTTGCCCTGGTATATCCCGTTGTATACATGTCTGTGAGAAGCCACAGTGTACTTTAACTAGGAGCGGTCGTGTTCATGAGCCGCTATCGACACATCTGCCGAGTAGTCATGTCTTGAACTTGTCTTGAACATCGTTTGATTGATGGAAACTTTGTTTCTGAACCTTTGGATCGGAACATCCCGGTGGAACTCGGCAAGGCTCGGACACCGGCAAGGAAAAAAAACAGTCGCAAATAATCTTATTCTCTTAAGTTTCACTTCGACTCTTGTTTCGACTTTGGTTCGTTCGCGAGTGCAAATGACAAACTTATTGTCGACACCGGAGCTATTAGACCTGTGCATGGACCACTTCTGCGATCCGTCTCCCCGAGGAAAGTACAGTCCGGCTGATCGCGCCCCAGAGCGGTAAATTGATGGCTCCGGAAATTACCGGAATACATGGGCCGGAATACCCATGTATTCCGGTAATTTCCGGAGCCATCAATTCAATTCTCAGTCCAGCATCAGCGCGTAACTAGGTATGGGTTATAACAGAGTTGACTGTAAATCCACTTTACTTATTCCGGGGCAGACGCAGGTGGGCGGAGTGCGCTGGTTACGCACCACGCGGGGGAGAACCCCAAGTCCGTGCGGGGACCGACGACGGGGCGCGGCCGCGGATGCGTTCGGTGCGGGATGTTGCCGACGAAGGACCCGGCGGCGCTCGCGGTGTCCATATAGCGCTGTAGGCCCCCGGTAGGCTCTACATGCTGGCTCGCCCGCTGTTGTCCGTGTTATGTTATCTTGCTGTCGTTTTCCTCTGGTTCTCTGTTTCACTTTCATTTTCTCTACCTAGTTTCTTGGCCGTGCGGGCTGTGTGAGATATATTTACAATACATAGAAGCAGATGTTGTGTACCACTAGTGTCGTTGATTCGCAACGAATAAAAAATGTTATAGCTGCCCTGTGGATACTCCGGAAAATTCGGTATATGACTCAGGCAAATTGGAACATCTTGCCAAGTCTTCCTCGGGCAAGGGACAGCGCCCGGGCAGCTGGCCGAGTCATTCGTCCGACCATTCGTCAGATTTTGGTCAGGTTTTGGTCACGTCCCCTTACCAAATTTAATGCGGGATCGAGCTCAATATATATAAGAATTGAGAGAGGTTCGAATAATTACTAGTACACCAGCCCCACCCTACATCCCACAATTTCAGCACATCACAACCGAAACCTAAACATCGCAACATGTCCGCATATACGTCTTTCGCCGTCGTCGGAGGCGGGACAATCGGACTTCCTATTGTCAGCGCCCTCGCGGCCCAGGGGGTCTCTGTCGTCCTTCTCTCTCGGCCGCAAGCCACGGCCAAAACAGTCCCATCCGGGGTTCAGGTCGTGAAAGTCGATTACACCGATGCCGCGGCGGTTGCCGCGGTGTTCAAGGCGCACAAAGTAGATGTTGTGCTGTCGACGATCACCGGAACAGCCTCGGCCGCACAGAAGTCGCTGGTGGAGGCTGCGAGACTGGCGGCCGTGAAGTTGTTCGTGCCCTCCGAGTACGGGATGCCGACTGAGGGACACTCAGAGGGCCTCCTTGGGGACAAGCACCGGATTGCAGGTAAAAACACTCCCGGGCAGCGTGTTGCGGTATTTGACAAGCCAGCAGAGAACCTGAAAGCCGCCGGGATCCCTTCAGTCAGATTCTATGTGAGCCCAAAGTCTGGAACATCGCCAGACGGCTGACCGTTGGTTCAGACTGGAGTGTTCATCGAATTTATCCCGTGGTTTGTCGGGTATCCGGAGCACGGAAAGTTCAGAATCGTAGGCAAAGGGGAGGTGCCAATATCATTCACCTCTGCCGCAGACATTGCAGGTGCGTTTCGAATTATCGTTTACTCGCTGGATAGCTCCAATAATTGACCGGAATGGCAGGATTTGTGGCACACGTATTGACCACCCTTCCTGCATCTGAGCTTGAGAGCCGCGTGTTCCGACTCGAGGGCGACCGCGGGAGCTTGACCGATATCGCGGCTCAATTCAAAGCTTCCGTTGAGCACGTAGAGCACATCACAGGGGAGAATGGGGAGCTGAAAACACTCTTGTTGGCCCGCATGGATACTGGAGCAGGCAGCACGGGGTGGGACGAAGCGACAAAATCCGAGGGCTCAGGAAGCAAGGCAGCGGGGAGCGCGAATGCGTTGTGGCCGGGCCACCAGTGGAAGACCGTGAAGGATGTGCACAATCTGTAGATCATTGAGATAGACGCCATGAGTCCAAGTGTTTTGTGACGTTCCATTTCTAATAAAACAGATGCGGGACCCGAGTTGTACAGCACCGAGGAATTTGGGACTGGCCGATATGTGTTGGTTGAGGTCAAGGTCAAACTCAGGAACTATGATTAGATCATTCGGTCATCGCCGCCTGCTTCTCGCAAAACTCAGGTTGAACTCAAGGCCCATGTTGCAGGTAATCAATGCTTCAAAATCCCCACCTCCAGTGCGTTGACCATCCACCTGCCGATCCAATGCAAAATATTATAAACTCCCGCTTAAGTCGGCGACATCCAGGCCAAGCTGGCGCTGAAGATTACTACACAGGGATGGAACACCCGCCACAACTGACAG